>JAHWFO010034948.1:0-43416 GCA_023313115.1 Rhysida immarginata | reverse complement strand
CCCCCCCCCCCCCCCCCCCCCCCCCCCCCGAGCAACAGAAATAGTTGACAAAATTGAACGGATATTTATAAGAGAAAAGGACGAGACACAAAAACCCTGGAATACAATAAATAATAGTTATTACATAAAAATGAAAAATAAATAATAATTAACAAAATAATTAATAAATAAAATCAAAATAAAACTAGAAATATAAAATCAAATAAAAAGCTGATGTTTCGGTTCAAAGCAAAAAGGATAATTCTCTAAAGGCAATTAGAATATTAGAGAATTATCCTGAAGTTACGATAATTATTTATTATTATTTATTTTTCATTTTTATTTGACAAAATTGAAAATTTTTTCGTAATTTTTTGTTTATAACATGCAGGGTTTTCAACGCGATGCAATGCTATTTTCAAGAAACTTGACAAACTACAGTAGAGACAACACCCTGCAATCAGAATATAAAAATATTAAATATTTGATAAAATATGAGCATTTTTAGACTGGACACCAATATATACTATGCTGATATGCATAAGGAGAAGAAGTTGATACTGACGTTCGATCCAAAAATAAAAATTTGGTAAGAATCCCTTATCGTTTTGTTTATTTTTGAGAGTAACTGAAATTCAACTCATTCTATCGATGATATCATTCTGAATTTTCACGATATCTGCTTGGGCTTTTCATAAGAGTAGCTCTATACATTTGGCTAATAAATTATGCAAAAGACATTTGGTAACGCTTGCGCATGCGTAACTTAACATTATTTAGTCTAATTCTCATATTCCATCACATATTTAATATTTTTCTATTCTGATTGCAGGGTGTTGTCTCCACTGTAGTTTGTCAAGTTTCCTGAAAATGACATTGCATTGGGTTGAAAACAAAAACTTACGAAAAAAAAATTCGATTTTTTTTTTTTTTTTTAAAGAAACCGTTATATCTCCATGAATGTAGTGCTATTCTCATACAAATGAATACAGATAAGTAAAAGAAGCCTCATAATCATATGCTACAGTTACAACGCATTTCAAACATTATTTTTTTTTTGTTCAATTTGTTGCTGGTCGCCTATTTGCCTTCGGGACAAAACATTCGCTAAAATATATGAGGTGTAACATGCTCTTTACATCTCTGAAGTTTCAGGATAATTCGTCAAGTATTTTTCTAGATATTCGACAAAAAGTCTTAAATCGAAAGTGTCCAATTACTTTTGGATAGATAGTGTATGTTATTAATAGATACGATATATACGATATAGATAGGATATATTATTAATGGATAGTGTATAGATAGTGTAGATTATTAATTTCTGTTTTTTAGAGACTTATCTCCAGTTTAAGATTTTTTTCTATCAAAAAAATCGCCAATAATTGCCAATCGGTTGGTCGTGTTTGTATGTTGTACCAACAATGATTGAGGAAATTAATGCTTGCTGTAACCAACGAAAAAGACAGGCCCCGACACGGAAAAGTCATCTGACCATCTTTTTCGTCGGCTACGATGCTTGCCTTAATGATAATAAGGATAATCATAAAAAGTATTAGGTATGTAAATAAATAAATAAAAATCATTATTATTTCTTTTATTTAAATCTTTGGAGGGATATAAGAAGTTATTCTTAAACAAAAAGAGAATACAACTTCTAGGTGCGCAACAGCTCAAGCTGAAAAGGTGAAGATATTTTCCCTAATGAGCCAATAATGGAGAAAATTTATATTTCATATGGTGTTTCAATGTAGTAATTTTGTTAGAGTTAATGTTTATCTAAACATATTAAAATATTATAAAGGTCACAACTGATTGCGTGAGAGGGCAATTCTTGCTACTAAAACTGTTACTGTCAATATGAACATTCAGCTGTAAAACTGACCAAACTAAATTGTACAGAAAATTCCAAAACGAGCATTTTAAAGAATTCTTTCGTTTTTCCAAAGTGAATATAAATAGTGTATTAATTCTAAGGATTTTTTCATGTGTTCATACTTATATTCAAATTCGTATATTGCAAACGCCGGGCATATCAGTAGTTCTTAACTGAAACAACAGTCGATTTCCAATGTAAACATATTTTTATTTCAATAATTAATAAATAAAGAAATAATTCTAAAATATTTTCATTACATTTGTTACAAGTGACATGATTATTATTAAATTTTTTTTCAAAGAGTGTCTAGTATAAATTGTATTCCAATCACGTAAATGCACACACAGACATACATACACCCACACAAAACAAGTTTCCAGTTCATCAGAGACCATAATCCTCAGTACGTTTATTACACAGGTTTGTCATATCAACCTCTAAAAATTAAGGAAAACACGCCACTCTATTTAAGTGGATGTAGAATTTTCTTAAACAAAATAAAAAAAAAAGCAATGATAAGATCTTCAATGTTATATAACTTGGTAATTGTTACAAAATGACAAAAAAAAATATCACTAGATGCATGGATAGAGTTAAATATGCGCATCAATGGAAAAAAATGACGTGTCCAATTGAACACAGTGAACACAGAGTCGGCTTTAAACTTAACAGAAAAAAAATTTCTTAATGCGCATTTTAAATCAGTGAGAGAAGTTATAGAAAACATCATTTATATAAGGCTGTTCCAAAAATGATCCACTGTAATAAAAGAAATGTTAACAAAATACATAAAAAAAATCACTTATAAATGTTTTAAAAAATATAGATTTATATTAAATTGAGAATATGGATTTAATCATTAACGTAAACAAAATATAATTAAAATAATATCTCAACAGAAAATAAAGGAAATCGTATCTCTTCTCTCTTTTATGGCTTCGATTCATTCGGTTTGAGTGGGTAGTGCTGGATCGATGCAATGGTTTCTTCTTTTTTTTTTTTTCCTTCCTCTTCCTCTTCTATTACGACCATATAATGGAAGCAATCGGTTCCTTCACATGACACCCGATATCTCGTGGAGAACGTGCTGCTGGGGCAAAATGTCAGCAACACTCTGCCGGAAGTCTGCAATGACACTACGAACCTTGAGGGAAGACAGACAAAATAAAATAAAACCTAAAGCTGGTCGTAAACAACTCATAATATGAAGAGATAGGAACCCTTAAATAACTACTCGATCATCTTGGCAACCTTGTACTGGGTAAAGTCAACAAAACCTTGAACCCCAAGAAACTTATCAACAAATTCTACAACTGTTCCAAGTTTGTGAGATTTTACTGTACGTTTCTTGTAAAAATATGAAATTAGAGGGATGGGCAGAAGGAGAAACGACAGAAACCTTATGAATAAGAGACGTAGTCGTTCGAAATGTGCATCCAGAGGTTATTAAATATTTATTGTAGAAAAGGGTTTCCTTTTTACTTTAATACAAGGGCCATTGCAGAAATTTGTACCACGGAATAAGAGGTTTAGAACGAAAATGTTTATCAATCTTTTTCAAAGTACTCTCCATTGAAGTATGCACGGATTCATCCGTTTAAGCCAGTCAGAAAACACCCGAAATTACGACCATGTAAGCCGCCACGATGTTCTCATCGCAAGAAAATAGAATCCCACGAAGCTCAATTTGACTCGAGGATGGAGGAAGAAGTCGGAAATGGCCAGATCCGACGAATAAAGTGGATGGTACAATCGGGAGACACGCTGCTACGCAAAATACGCCGCAGTCCGAAGAACCCGATGTACAGGAGCATTATCCTCGTGCCACAACAAACCTCGAAGTCCAGTCTTGGAAGCTTTTATTGACAGTTTTCCAGCATTAGTGGAATACACTTCATTGCATACATTTTGCAGCGACAGGTTTTGCCAGTTCGCAGGGGAATGGTTGTCACATGACTTGTGCAAGACAAGAAGCTAGTAACACTTGCTTCCAGCACTTCGAACTCTTTTCGGTTGAATCAGCAGAGGGTCTACTATTTTGACTGTTTTTTACTCTTATGGTCATAGTGATAAAGCCATGTTTCATCACCAGTTATGATGCTGTAAACTGAACATTTCCTGGCACCTCTTCACTCTGTACTCCCCCCCCCCCCCCATTATTTGACGTGAAGTGGGGGATCCATCTGGCACATCGTTTTGTTAGTTGAAGATGTACTCGCAAAATGGTGTTGACTGCTATCGATTAGATCTGGAGAGACTCCTTTCTCTGCTGGTAAGTAATACGCGGGTTTGCCTTTATCATGTTCTTTACATATTTTCCGGAGTGACTGCATCAGGAGGACGTCCACTTCGAGATTTATCTTTCAGAGACTTTCGCTCCCTTCCAAATTCTCGACATAAGTTTGTGACACACAAGCCTTTGATGGGGAATAGTTCTGGAAAGAATCTCTGTGTCATAGATTTGGATTCAAGCCCTTTTATAGTCTTAGAAAATCATAGTTCTCCACGCTTCTCTTGAAATTGTTCCTGGAGCCTGACAACGCTCACTTCGAATACCTGCAGGACAATGAAATTCGGGCAGACGTCATGTAAGGAATGTCTGCGCGCGTTATGGTATTTAAAATTGATGGCACGTGTATACCGATTGTTCAGCTTCTGCAGTGGCCCTTGTAGTCTATCTACAGTTTCTCGGCGACGGATTGTTGTTATTAAGTAGAGGAAGAATGGAGCTATTCAATGGTTTTTAACATGTCTGTCTCTCCTCTTCATAGTTTCAACATCCTTTGACCCTCACTTTCAAATAACGTATAACGAATGGCATTACAATTTGCCACGTTACATGATGCGTTGAGTTTTCTTTTTAAGCTTAACCTTTATCTTTATTACAGAGTACTAAAGAATGGTCTGTGAGGATTTTTACACGCCAAACCTCAAATGTTTTAAATTGATGATGTTTGAAACCTTTATTTTTGGTTTCATAATACTATCTCAGCGGTTTCTCAAACTTCAAACAAGGGGACAATGTGACAAAAAAAAATACTTCTTCTAATAAAGACGATACTGAGACGCAACTTTTGGTCCCATCTCCCAAAGCTCTCTCCGTTCTACCGCAATTTCGCGATGTCCTTCGAAGATGGGGATGTCATGATGAAGAATATCATAGCTTTGAACAGTTTTATCGATAAAAAATATTTTCGTTCTTTGCACCAACCGACGTTAACGGAATTTTTTGTGTATTAATGTAACATCTGTGTTAAATGATATATATGATAGTGTCTTATATGTCGATTCACCTTTTTTTTGTACAAGTTTCACAGCACTGATAAATGTAACAAAATTAGAGTTGAAGTGTACTTTTAGGTACTTCATTTGTGTGTGAAAATGCCGTCTCAGTATAAAAAAACAAACATCCCTCACCGTTCATTATAGCGAAAGACTGTACAATGTTCGAAAAAAATTTCTGATATAAAAAAGGGTAAAAATAAAGAAGGTAAAAACAGGGGGATAAAAATTTCTTGTTGTTAACGTTTAAGAATGTTCTGAGAAAATTTGACATTTAAAATTCAATTACATGTATACTTAACCGCCCAACGATTGTTTTCACATCAAAATTAATTCTTTGACGGGGAGTTAAAATAAATAAATGGAAATCTTTCAAACGTTTTATATTTTTCAGTTGCTAACTTTACTTCAAATATCTTTGATACAAAATAAACCTTACAATATATTCAAAGTTTTGAAGTATCTGAAATTGCCGTGAAAGGCGATCTCCAAGATACAGTACTTCAAAGAAGATGCAACAGCATGATAAAATACTTCAAATGAGACAAAATTTGGCACGCAAATAACGAAGTATGTTCTGAAAAATTATTTTAATTTCAGTCAATTACACTTGTCCCATGGCTTAACTGCACCCCCATCAAGTTCAGCGATGCATTCGTTTACGCAGCATTGCTGTCCTGGGTATTGTGGTATTCACCAAAGTCCAGAGTTGATGTTCATTTCAAGGTCGATCATTAAAGAGCTGAACGTCGATGTCCAATTCTCAATTAGAGAGGTGTCTGGAGATTGCTCCGGGCAAGGAATTACCAGGATATTTTCTGATTGGGTAGTGCGAAATCATGGCCAGAAACCACAAAAAAATGTGCGTAACTTTTTTCAAAAATTTTCATGGTGCTGCATTTTCTTTGTGGAGAAGTGTAATAATCTTATAAAATGTGGTAACAATTTAAACATCTGAATCGTGATTTGAATAACATAACTCAAAACAGATAGTTTCATTTTATTTTCTTCCACATACCAACTGCGTGAAAAAGGCCACTTCTTTGGGTTTCTCCGAATACCGTTCATATTGGTCAAGGCAATCGTGAAGTTTCAGCGTTAAGCTGTCATAATTGCTTCGAACGACGACCAGAACCTGATAAGGATCAAAGATTCTCAAATATTAAAAATCATTAATGATTTGGGAACTTTAAGAAATGTTTTCTCAACATAAATAAAACTTTATTATTTGACTTCTTACTTGGTCTTCCGTCAAAGAGGATAAATTATTAGCTGCAGACCAAGATTCAATTTTTGGATTAAAATGATTAACAATGGCTCTAAAATAAAAATTTTTGAAAAAAAAATTTATAAATATCTTATTAAGTAACTAATTTATTAAGCCAAACTAGCACTATTATTCTTTTAAAGCGTCTTTCTCACTATTCAGTTTCCAATACTATCTTATTGGATACTTCTTATTTTAAAAGAGGAGATTAAAAAGCTCCGGAGCAAAAATATACAAATAACTAGGGCGGACTGCGACTCGCGGATCGCTTTCTTGACCAATAATTTAGAGCGAACCGCTATTGATTGTTAAGAAAATGACTAACTAAATTCTTTAAATTGATATTAATTTTTATTGTTGAAACAATTTCATTTTAAACTGCGTAATTTGGCAAGTTCTTCACGCCTAACCTTCCACGATGCATGGTTGTTGATATTAATCAACCGCGGCTTTGCAAATGCCGGTTCGATCAATAAACCGTTGATGGTCTTCACTCGTGAAAATGCCACATACGATAAGCCAAGTCCAAATTCTGAATCACCAATGTCTATGACTGCTTTATCAACAGTGATTCCTTGTGCTTTGTGTACGGTGATTGCATAGGCTAACTTAAGCGGAAATTGCTTACGCGTACAAGATACTCCTCCTTTTTTGAAGCCAACGGCGATCGGTAAAATGGGAACTGCTTCATTGGTTAATGTTGGTCCAGTATAGGTTGCGAATTTGACGAGAATGCACATCGGCAGTTCATTCAAGTGGCTGCGAGTTTCAGTTGGCGAGTAGATAATATCGACAACCACACCTAAAAGATATTGTGATTACGCTGTGATTACAGCACTTAGAATTACAAGATATACCTCAAAATGTAGATTCAATATTCAAGAATGCAATGAAATCGAAAAAATATCGTTAAAAGTTCTAAGAACTTCGAAATTTGGCCTTAAAAATCGAATGTGCAGAGCAAAATTTGCGAAGGGCTTCGCCGTATTTTGTATATCAAAAATTCTATTTGCACGCGCAATGTTTGTTTACGTTTTTCTCAATGCATTCCTATGGGAACAATTGAAGGGTGATTATTCCTCGATGGTAGGTCGGATTTGAAAAATTTTTTTTTCTTGAGCATCACCATGGTCATGCGCATGCACGTGCAAATTTTCATTGTTGTGACTATTACGTGTCAAAAGTTTTATGCGGTCATCGAATTACACTTGTCGACTGTTAACAAAGCTTCGCTTACGCTTCGCTCTAAAAAAACAGGTGATAAAAGTTCTAAGAACTCGATAAAATGGTCTCAAAAATCGATGGTGCAGAAAAAAATTTGCGAAGGGCTTCGCCATATTTTCTATGTTGAAAATTCTATTAGCGCGTGCAATTGTTTGTTTACATTTTTTTCAATGCATTTCAATGGGAACAGCAAAATGGTGATTATTCCTCGATGGCTGAACCGATTTTTAAAATTTTTATTTAGTGACCATCAGGATGGTCATGTCCAGCTGTGTGCAAAATTTCATTTGTCTATGTTCTCTGGTTCAAAAGTTTTATGCGCACAAAGAATTTTGATTTACGCCTGATAACAGAGCTTCGCTCTAAAAAATTATGGAAACGAATTACATATATAAGAATAGCTTATAAAGCAAATGGGGGAAAAATATGTAAACTGAAGTCAAATTCTTCAATGAACAAGTTTATTGGGGGGGGGGGGGGGAAGTATATTCCAAGTTTTGCTTCGTGTTCTTTTTAAAGATAAAATGTCATACTAGTATCAATGCACTGATATTCTAGAATAAAAAAAATTGAGATCCTTACCTAATATTTACCACATTATTTAAAAGCTTGGCGGCAGCATCTTTCCATTCTGATTCGATGTTGCTATACCTTAAAGCTGGAAAAAAATAATTAAACAATTCCTAAGTTATTCACTCTTTATTTATCAGGAATTTGTTTTGGTACGTTTCCTTGTATTTTGCGGATGGCATTCTTGACAGTCTGCATGTTTGGTGCCGTCATGGCCAGCCGCGGACATCCAATAATACCAACCATCTCATCCGCAACACTAACGGTTCGTATGAATTTCGCGTTCAACTGTGTGGTGGGGGAATTAGTGGGCATCGTTGGACGTCCACGATCGGCAATGACGCCACCAAACCTACAGGGCATTAAGAATGTTATTACGCGCAATCCGAAAAGATCGGTGCACAAAACAAAAGGAAATGCACCAACATTAATTCCTGACCTCACATATTAATCTCCCGCAAAAAAATTTTATTATAACTGTAGTCGTTTTCCTGCTATTCCATTTTAAAAACAATCAGTTCTTTTTAGGGCACCCTGTACATTTCATTAGGCAGGTGCACCCAATTTTCCATCACACACATTCGACAACGCATCTTCCTCACGGTATTACCCGTTTTCTCAAAGTTATTTATCCACACTTTAATAGCATGAGAAGAAGGAACCGGAATATCACGTGCGAGATTAAAATGAGCATGAAGTGCACGCTGAACGGACATAACTGTCGTTTTTGTAAAACACCTTCACGTTATTCACTGGTCCACGACTTCATCTCGACTGAACACCTTTACCCGAGTAAATGAGAAAATTTTGTCTTTGTAACTTCAGCGTTTACAGACTAGGGGCGCTGGGAATACTTTTATTCAATGGGGCAAGGACTCTTTCCTAAAGACAGACCTGACTTTTATAAACTCTAGCACCTTTTGTTCTAAAGTTATTCGACTGTCTCGGGAATTTCCTCTACACTAGCAGTACCAAACATCTTTCTCCACACCAGGTTGGGGACTTGGGCTCTACAGCCTGCACATTCTTTATAGATAGAGTCACTTAGGATATATAAAAAATTCACTTAGGACATTTTTCTGCCAAAAATGATGAAATAGTAACTATTATCGCCGGCTCGGTTGTAGAGAGCGCTAAGGTGCAGGTCTTGTCGCTCTCTAAATCAGTGAGTCACAGGTTCGAATCTCACTGAGGGCATGGATGTTTGTGTTTGTCCCTTGACTTAGAAGACCAAGCAAACCCTCAATAGGCTGATCCCCTGCTAGGCTAAATTTCCAATAGATTCAATGGTTATTTAGCATCCTCTACAACAAAAAGGTAAAAGGAATAGAAATGAGAGAGATGTTACTTTCAAAATGAAAAATGATGAAAGCAAAAGTAGTCGCCTCAAAATGGGTGCAGCTCTCTTCAAGTTATCCTTGACGGTCGAATTGAGAATGGATAATGACGGTACTTTCGTCGGATTCTTCGACATCGTAAAAACTACCTTAAAGGAGACGTGTAATGAAAGGAACCATATTTCACATCATTTCAGCTAAAGTTAAGTCACATTCCCTGTTTCTCTATCGATTCTGGAAAACTTATTTATCTTGTGATCACGATATTTTTTTTCATATTCTTATATATACTCTGAACTTAAAAATCTCGTTAGAACTATAATACCATTCACTTCTCGTAGATTTCTCTCTTTTTTTTTTTTTTTTAATAAAATAGCAAAAAACAGAAAACTGACAGAAAATACGACAGAATTAAGAAACAATACCAACATCTGTAGAAGAGTTTGAAAACTTTTTTTAAAAAATATAAACAATTGTAGTTCGAAGAATTTAAATTTATTATTAATCTCTTAAAACAGCATTTCTAGTAACATTCCGTTAGATTAAATCTTTTTGGAATTTAAATGAGAAATACTGGCACTTACTAATAAGAAAAACCTCATATAATATTATTATAGTTATTTCTTGATGAGACCCAACAGTTAAGTAGTTTCCACATGTATAACAATTGAGTTTTAAAAATATCAATGTCACACATCATAGTAAACATAGTTGCCCCAACGAGTCATGCATCATTGAGTAAGAGCTTTCCATCCCTTTTCACAAACAGGGATAATCAGTGCCAGATGAACTGAATGCAGCATTCTTATAACTGACCATATGTTACACATCTCATATATGTTGCTTGTTTGAACCGAGTATGGTGCAAAGCCCAAAACAACGTCAAGCCAAATCAAAGAAAAGATATTCATAATTACAAAGGAAATATCCGGGAACCTGGATTCGAAACAGGTTTTCTCGAAAAAATTTTCTCTCGTTTTCTTTTTTTTATTTTATGTTTCTTCTGCATTTTGTAAATTTTCTTATCCTTTTATTTTATTTTTTTGTTTTTATGTAAATCCTCTCGTCTTCGGACAACCGGATATGTTCTCTTTTCGGTCCGCGTTAAACGCGCACCATCTCTGTACAATTTCTTTTTTGTATTTTTCAAAAAAAATTTTGTATTTATTTTATTTTATTCTAATGGCCATTACATCCTTTTTGAACTCATTGGGCCCCTTGCTTTATATCCTATTGGTTCTTATATTTATTTACGCTCATTGCTTAATTTGTACCACTAAAGCAATTTGCTCATTGCTTTGTATATATAAAGGCTTGCATGCCTCTTGCTGTATATCCTTGACAAAGCCGGGAATAAATGGCGAAACTAGTTGGAACTCCTGATGTCCCTCTCTTATACTGTAAGGCCACCACCTGTTTAGTAAGGATAGCCATTGCCTAAAAATTCTAGTTTGTCTTCTTAATCAGAAATTACTGAGTATTATAAACTGTGGTGCGGTATTTGTGATGTCAGCGCTAAATAATCAATCGCAGAAGGCACTAAATAAATGCCCAAACTTACTGCCCAAATGAATAAGGGGGCTAAAGTAAAATGTGGCCAGAATAACAGTTCAGCGAATATTTCTGCGTGTAGGGCTCCGCATCAGACGGATGGTGACAGCACCTATACTAATGACTGTGAATCAGCGGAAGAGGCTGGAATTTGCATGGCAGAACTGATGCTGGACATCCACTGATTGGCAAAAAATTGCGTTCTCAGATGAATCACGATTTTTGCTCCATGGGTTGGATGAATGTTGGTACAAGTGGCGAGAAAAGTCAGAAAACAAACACCCTTCAACCATTTGTGGATGGTAACAAGCTGGTGGAGGCATGTTATAATCTGGTTATGCTTTCGTGGCATTCTCTGGATACACTTGTCATTGTGGTTGGTAATATGAAACAATTTAGGTAAGTATCGATCCTTGACGGCCATGTACACCCATACATGGACATTGTTTTTTCTGAGCATGATGCCATCTTCCAGCACGAATTGTAACACCTCATACATGTACAGCTGGAATTGTACGTGGATGGTTAGAAAAACATGAGGAAGACTTTACTGTATTTTCCTGGCCCCCAAATTCCTCGGACTTAAACCCAAGGAATCTCTATCATCAGCCAGGTTATTCGCTCCATGATCGCACCATTCAACAGCTGTCAACTGAAGTGCAGTCAGGTTGGCTCAATATTCCTGTGAACACTTTCCAGCACTCACTGAATCTCTCCCAGCCCATCTAGCCACTGCATGAGCTGCACACGGTGGTTCTGGATAATATTTATTCATTAATGTGACTCAACTGTTTATTACTTCATTAATGAATAAATACTGTATTTAATCAGTTTTTTATTGTAAGTTTATACCTAATAAAAGGTTAATGTATCAAATACTGCTTTTTTAAATAACGCTTACAAGTGTATTGAAAAAAGTGTAGATTTTCTTTTACAAAATATATTTACATTCCATTTGGTTTCAATGTAATCTAAAATTAAAACACAATTCAGTAAGGAGCCATTCTTAAATGATATGAAATATTTGTTATTTTTAAATTCCAGTCTCATCCTGTTACAAAAATATAATGTTAAATTTGATATTCCCTCCCTTCTCATGTCCTTTAAGGAAAGAAGCATGTTTTTGTATTGCAACAAAAGAGACTGTAAAACATACCTGCGACATCAAATTATAAAAGTGTCACAAATTACCACAAAATCTTAAACCCCAGAATCATTTAAAGATGGCACCTAACCTTTTAACGATATACTAAAATTTAATAAGGTTCTTACCCATACAATAAACATTATCAAAAATCTGATGCATTCTAATCAATTCGTAATATAGTTCGTCGTAACTGGATGGTGATGGTAGGAACATATCGCCATAGGTTATAAAGAGATTGAAGATATTTATAACCTACAGAAAAACATCATAACATGTAGAATGATGTATCCACACAGTCTTAGGAAAAAGTTGTTAAAAAGTGTGTAAAGAACTAACGATTCAAGGCCTCAACCAATTTGATGACTGGGGAATACATGTATATGAATTTGTAAAGTTCAACGTGCTGAATTCATTGCTGCTAATATTCTTCTGAATGGTTAATGGGGAACGAGTCTAAGCATTCATATCATAGCAAATTCTTAAGAAACTTGTGTTTGGCAACCTTTCAAAGTAATGAGATGGCATCGTATATAGCGAAGGAGAATAGTTATGCCCATTCCATGTTTAACTTTTTCCTTCTTCATTTACTGATAATTGAAAGTTAATAGCTAGGGGCATTGAAAATCCGTAATTATTTAAAACTTTATAGTTTTATATTTACACAATAAAATTCTACAAACTGACAAAATTACTTTTTACAAAGAAAACAAATGTCCAATTATAAAAAGAACCAATTATGAAAATGTATTATAAGACCTAAGAAGAAATAAAGATATTTCAAAATGTAATTGCCAAGTAATTCAGTGGCCAATACCAATGAATTCAGCCCCTCCAAATCCACACAATGCTATATCACTTTACCCAATTGTTGTCAAGTCAGCTGGAGCCTTGCATTGTAAAATATTTACACAAAAGCCTTGGATAACAGAAATAAGTAATAACATTGATAAACATAATGATATTAAATAAGTTATAAAAATCTCATCTTTTTCTTACTGTGCCAAGTTCAATGTGATTTTTGGTTAAACAAATATCAAATTGAGCAGGGCAATCAATCAATAACACTAGTCGGCTTCAAAATATGAGCAAAACAATGTACAACCTATGACAATAAAGTTCGGTGAATGATGGCATATTGAGAGTGGATTGCTCGCTTACATGATACAGCAGTTACTACGCTTCAAAGTAATCCCCGTCGATGGTAATGCACTTCTGGGAACGCCTGTACAAGTCCTGGAAACTCCTGGCGTAGTCGTTTTTAGGGATAGCCTTCAGTTGGGTCGTAACATTACGTTGGATGTCTGGCCACTTCGGGGGGCGTCTTCTACGGTGTTCCGGCCTCCTCGGAACCGTTTAAACCACTCATAAACACACTTCAAAGTAATAACACTTTCTTTGTAAACTGTTGTCATCATTTCATGAGTTTCTTTCGTTCGCTGATCCATTTTGGGTTTCGACCGCGCGTACTGCACCTTCTCTCTTCAATGTCCTGTTTAAACACAATAAACGCACTCGCAGCGCTGATTCTCTCAAATTTGTTTAAACATGTCTCGACCTGTCTGGGGCAGGATATGACGATGGTGCACTCTTACGACCGTTAGCAATTTGACGTCATTCACCGAATTTTATTGTCACAGGTTGTATATGTGGAATTGATACATATCGACACGCTAAATCCAAATACAGGGCGATTCAGTCAATTTCTGACCATTTCAGTACTATGATTTATTGACCCATTAATGTTTACAAACTTAGCATTTCAGTATGATATTTTAGGCAGTTCGGAGTTTTTATTCCCGTGGAAAAGTCTTGATAATATGCTCAATGTGGCCACCAAGAACGCTTTGAACTGCTCGCAGCCGAATGGTGAAGTTGTTCATAACTCTATCCAGGATTTCTGCATCCACAAGGATGCAGCAGTCGACGATGCTTTGTCGCAGCTGGTCTAGGGGGCCAAAGAAAGCCACCCCCGAATCGATCTGGAAACCTGTTTGAAATGACACGATTTCCGAATTTCCGATTGAGAAAGTCTAGCACTTCATTAGTGGTGTGAGGCCTAACCCCATCCTGTTGAAACCATTGATGTCGAAGCGGTATACGCCTCCTTCGCAGCTCGGGGATGAAGAAGGTTTCCAACATGTTAAGGTGCCCTCAAAAAAGAACGGACCAATGATGCCTCTTTTGGAAATCGCGCACCAAGCCATAAACTTTCGTGGATGAAGAGGTGACTTATGGATCTCATGAGGGTGCTGGGAACCCCAAAAACGAACGTTGTGTTTATTAACGTCACCTGACAGATGGAAGAAGGCCTCATCTGACACTCATAGGTTGCCCACAATGTCCTGATTGGCTTCCATTTCTGCTCCAAACTCCATCGCAAATTGTTGTCGCTTCTGTCTTCCAGTGTCTGTTAACTCCTGATAAACATGGATCTTATACGGGAACAGGTGTAAATCCTTTCTCAAAATTCGTCACGTCGTGGTATACGACAGCCCTTCTTCAATGGATAGGCGGCGAACAGATTTTTTGGTAGGGGAATCGATCAATCTTGTGCGAACATTTTCGACAACTTCGGCCGTTCGAACACGAGCTTCGCTCCCGCCTTTTTTCTTGCCTTTAACACATCCAGTGGCACGAAATTGCTTGACAAAATCCATGATTGCTTGCCTGCCTGGTGCGTCTCGACACTTATACTCCTTCTGGAACTTTCTTTGCACGGTTACAGGTGATTTTGTCTCGAAATACCATTCGACAACCTTGCATTTCTGCTCTGTTGATAAAGCGGGCGCCATTTTTCAACAATACGATTTTCATGCAGCGCCGTTGCAACAATAGAGACTTTTTGCAACCTTAAACGATATGCGAAATACGAAAGGCGAAATGCAAAAGGTGACATTTCGTCTTTCTCTTTTCGTATTTCGTTTTGAGAGTTTTTGCACCCGCGAAATAAGAAATGCGAAAAGCGAAATGCGAAAAAGAGAAATTCCAGAGTTTCGATACTGCCAACATCAGGTTTTATTTCTACACTGCTCAGCTCACTCTGATATCTGATTCTCAGCATTATGGCAGCAAGGAGAAGTAAGTACTATTAAAGTTTAAAGCTATAACTCGTGGTGGGATTTAACATTGTGTTAAACAACTGCGAAGCAGTTTCCCGTCGGACGCCATGTTGGTTAACGTGAGGAACTTGCTGTCAGAGCGTGGAGGTTGGGCGCAGCACGCATGCGCGACGACACATTTGGTTACCAAAGGTGGCAACGAAATTTTTTAGAATTTTCGTATTTCGTTCGACTAAAGCTGGCATGACCAAACGGTACATGGCAGTCACATGACCAAAATGCCACCTATCGCATTTCACCTTTCGTATTTCGCATATCGTTTGAGGTTGCAAAAACTCTCTAATACAAACGCCAACTATTTAGAAATTCGATATGGCGCTCATATTCTTTCAATTGTTTATCCCTAATGCACGTCATTCGAGTGAAATGGTCAGAAATTGACTGAATCACCCTGTATGTAATCAGAATTTATCTAGCACGTCTAGTTTTGATGCTATAAGCAATTTTTGTTTTCATTACAATTGTTTACATTTCGATACTGACAGCGGTATTTGTTCAAATCTAAGTTGGTCAATAAAGAAAAAAAGAACATGGGTAGCTTTTGAAAACATATGTCACAATTTTTTTGGAAATATAAGGGCTGCAAATTACAAAGAACTGGTACAAGAACTTCTTTCTTCATATCAAGAACTCGGTTGCAACATGTCATTAAAAATACACTTCTTGCATTCGCGTTTAGATTTTTCCCCAGAAAATCTTGGTGCCGTGTCTGATGAGCATGTTGAGAGGTTTCACCAAGATACTGCGCACATGGAATAAAGATATAACGGCAAGTGGTCCCCAGCAATGTTAGCTGATTTCTGCTGGGAAATCAATCGTGAAACAACAGATAAAACTTATAAAAGAAAGCGATCTACCAAATAGTTATATTTTTATGTTAATATTAGTATTTTAATTTATTTAAGATTTTAATTTATATCATACACTTGTGGCCAAAAGTTTGGACCAACCAGCAATGTCAAGAAAAACTGAATTTATACGAAAACTGTTTTACACCTACAACTCTAAGTAAATATGAAACAATATTCAGGGAAGAAACAAATTTATTTCTGCGTTGTTGGTTTCTTATTACCTAAAATCAAAATAAGACTGGCCAAAAGTTTGGACTACATTTGTATAACATAAAGGGAAAAAGTATTACATCATTAACTAATGAATTATTTTGATATTTGAGATCATTTTGACTCTACAGTATTTGACAAACGACCTGAAATAGAAATAAATAAGCTTTTAATAACATTTGGCTTAACAGCTTTCTGAATGGCTGCTATTAGTTGTTCTCGAGATTTGTACTAAGTGTTTTGGTAAATTTTTTGTTCCGTGAGATGCCACACATTCCCAATAATATTGAGATCTCGATTTCGAGCAGTCCAAGCAAAAGTGGAAATGTTGTTGCTCTCAAAACAGGCTTCCACAACTCGTGCAGTATAGATTGCAGGACTGTCCTGCTGCTAAATCCATGGTTTTTGCTTAAACTAGACTTTGCACAAAAAGGGATGAACACATTGTGAAGATCACCTTTATATTGAGCTGTTGTGCAATGTCCATCTATAATGTGAATCTTCAACTTTCCATTGCTTCCAATGGCACCCAGAATCATCACTCCACTATTACCCATTTGCTGCTTAATTCGCGGTGGAACAAGTGTTTCTTTATCACGATGCTCTTCATAAGAAGCTATATTATCAGGACCATCCAAACTGATTCGTTTTTCATCAGAAAACACAACCAATTGGAAGTCTGTTTTCACGCAGATGTATCTTAGCAAACACCAGTCTCTCCTGCATGTGTTTCTGTGTTAGTGGCAACTTTTTGGGTAAAATTTCATAGGTAAAGTTCCGAGTACGTAGTTCGCTGCGAATTGTTCTTCTTGAGGATTAAGTTTGACTTGTGTGGTGTTGACTACATGCCCAGATGTAATATCATAGCTCAGTCCAAAAGACTGTGGAAGGAGCTAGACTCTACAAACTCTTGAGAAACGACAAACCTAATATGGTTGGCACTCTCAAGAAATCTAATGATGAATTCACCAGGAACAGTAAAGAAGTCCTTGAGACTCTAATTATGACTCACTTCCCAGGCGCTGAGCTCATCGATCCGCCGGACTTGGAGTGTCTTGACTCCTTGGTTAGGACATCGCGGATTGGATGGGCTGCAGCCGGTGAGGTGATCACCCGTAATAGGGTCAAGTGGGCTATTAAATTCCTTTGACCCCTACACATCACCTGGACCGGATGGGATCACCCCAGTACTTCTTCAGCAGGTATCGGATGTGATCTCACCGATCCTGTGTTCAATCTTCAGAGCTAGTTTAGCTCTAGGATACATTCCAAATCTCTGGAGGCAGGTCAAAGTGATTTTCATATCAAAACCAGGTAAGAGTCGCTACGACCTAGCCAAGAGTTACATCGACCCATCAGTTTGTCTTCTTTCATGCTTAAATGCCTTGAGAAGATCATCGATAGGCGAATTCGTGAAGTTTTTGGGACTTCTGGTCCCTTTCACGTTAACCAATTTGCCTATCAGGCTGGCAAATCTACGGAGGTAGCCTTACACCATTTAGTGGTAAGGATCGAGAAAACTCTGGAGTATAAAGAGTTTGCCCTAGCTGTATTTCTCGATATTGAGGGAGCGTTTGATAACACTTCCTACGACTTTATTGCTAAAGCATTAACTGCCAAAGCAATTTCTGTAATTGGATTCAGGTCCTCTTAGCGGATAGAGTCATTATATCTGATTTGTTGGGGGAGGGAATTGTTGCTCGTCCCTCCAGGGGCTGTCCGCAGGGTGGCATTCTTTCCCCCCTGCTCTGGAACCTGGTTGTGGACGACCTCATTTTCTTACTTAACAATCAAGGTATTTACGCCCAGGGTTACGCAGATGATATTCTCATCTACGTTTCTGGGATCGACAAACGCACCATTTTAGATCTTGTACAAATGGCTTTGTACAAAGTTCAATCATGGTGTTCTGAGCGGAATTTAAGAGTTAATCCCTCAAAGACCACTCTAGTTCCTTTTACAGGTCGTAGAGAAACCATTTCCAATGATCTCATACCAACTTTGTTTGGCGAGAAAATCATTGTCAGGAATGAAGTCAAATACCTAGGGGTTATCCTCGATAGTAAGTTGATTTGGAACCAACATCTGGATTATAAAATTAATCAGGTTAAAGTTGGACTTTACCGTTGTCGTCGAGCCCTTGGTAAATCATGGGGTCTTACTCCCAAGATGACTTACTGGCTATACGTCACGGCGATCAGACCTATTCTGACATATTGCGCACTAATTTGGTGGCGTAAGTCTGAACAACTGACCGTTAGAACCAAACTGGCCTCTCTTCAAAGATTGGCGTGTTTGAGTATAACAGGTGCTGTTTCTACTACGCCAACCAAGGCTTTAGAAATTATTTTATCTCTGACTCCACTTGATATTTTTATCAAAGGTGTAGCCAGGAAAAGTTCATACAGACTGAGTAATCAAGGACTATGGGTGGACTTCCCTGGGGTGAAGTCTCACACCTTCATTAGCCACATTTTTACCAGTCACATTCTTCAGATGCCTTCCGATATTGCAATCACTCAGGCCCTTCCTGAGCCCTCGAGCGAGGTCATTATTGACCCCGTGGTAGAGCCAGATGGGTCTTTGCAATTTCCCAAGGGTGCCATCATTTTGTGTGTGCCATCAGATAGTAATCGTCATCACGGCCTTTCGGGCCTGGGCGTTTATTGTGGCAGTCCCAAAACCCTCCGTTTTCGTCGACTGGGTTCTTGGGTTACTGTCTTTCAGGCTGAATTACTGGCCATTTTTTACTGTCTGCAGATGTGCATGAATAAACTCTATGTACATCGCCGTATTTTTATACTTAGTGACAGTCAAGCGGCCCTTAAGGCTATTAAGTCCTATAGGGTTAATTCCAAACTTATATTGGAATGTCGACAGCTCCTACAGGACCTTTCTTTACACAACAGTGTTACCTTGAAATGGGTTCCTGGACACAAAGGTGTTGTTGGTAATGAAGTTGCTGATTTTTTAGCCAAACAGGGTGCCAAGTTTACTTTTACTGGCCCTGAACCCTTCTGCGGTATTTCTAAACAAACTGCAGTTAGGGAGATAAATATTATCTCTCATCAAGAAATGATGGATAGGTGGGATCTTACCACTGATCAAATACATGCCAGACTCATGATTAAGAGATCCTCTCTTAGTCTAACATCAGGCATTCTACAACTTAATAGAAACAAAATACGGATTATCATTGGCTTTCTCACAGGTCATGACTTACTCCATAAACATTTACATAGAATAGGAATCCTTCGGGAAGAGCCACTATGCTCGAAATGCGGTTTGGCAGAAGAAACAGCCTACCACATTCTTTTTGACTGTCGCTTTGACACATCTTCGTCACTTCACGGTTGGTTTAACCCTTCTTGAAGATATCCACTTGGACCCCGTGGGCAGCTTGACTCGCTTTTTAAGTCTGTCCGGCTACCTTTAGGTGATCTTAGTTCTCCTTTGGGTATGGCGCAATATTCCTTAGAGGAATAAGTGCCTTTGTGCGGTCAACTGCCTGGCTGTTGACTGACAGCCCAATTATAAGATAAGATAAGATAATATCATAGCTAACATGTTCCTTAATTCTTGATTTGTCTCTTCGCGTCAGTGCACAAGGTCATCCGATTTCCATCCTATTTTCCAATTAACATTTTTAACAATTCTGATAAAGATTTGTAGTTCACACGAGAGATTTCAGCAACTTTTTTGTAGTTTGTAAATTGCTTGTTAAAATTTCTAATTCGTTCTCGTTGGCCTTCAGTTAACATTGTACAATACATAATATGGTTTTAGTGCTCACCACACAACACAATGACTTGTAATATACAAATTATTTGCATGTTTGTGATGTTGGTCCAAACTTTTGACCAGTCTTATTTTGATTTAAGGTAATAAAAAAGCAACGACGTAGAAATAAATTTGTTTCTTCCCTGAATATTGTTTCATATTTACTTAGAGTTGTAGGTGTAAAATATTTTTAGTATAAATTCATTTTTTCTTGATTTTGCTGGTTGGTCCAAACTTTTGGCCACCAGTGTAGAAGTCATGTCATGCGTAAGAGTTTCGTACTTTTTTCATAATAAATACGTATTTAATATGTCAATATTAGTATTTTATTTAAATAAGAATTTCTCGAAAACTAGACGTGATAGAATCAATCTGTAAACAGCTTTGGATTCAGCACACTAAAGTCAATTAAAATCACATGACAAAGTTCTTGCTCCCGATTTTTTTTTTTTTTTTTGCCGACCAGTGTAATTTTAACACTGCAGTGATGCCGCCTATAGACTGTGTCAAAGATGCTGCAATAAACCCATTCGACATTTTACAATGAATGACCCTTATTTTCCTAAATACAAAACTGAAATTTATAACACACAATTTTCCAGGGCTTTAATATCATCAGAAAATTCAGGAAATATTTCTCTCATCCATCATATTTTTGATGGTCAATTAACAATGGATAAGGGAGACCCGAGTAATTTGGACCGGCGTGTAAATCGAACCAGCCTTATTTTGCACAATTGCATGTTAGATAGCGCCACTCTCCTGATTGAAAAATGATCATAGCCCTTACCTAGAAGCGTATGAAAAACACGGGTTGTATTGCTTGAGTATTGGCGAAAATATATCAAATTTTCTCTTTTGGTACGGTCTCATATTACGTTGAGGTAAGATAGTAATTAGGTAAGTAACTATAAGTGTCAGTGCCAGTATGTATCAGGGATGGGTTAAAGAAAAGGGGTCTATGTACTTGTTAATAGGCATGGTTTTAGTTGGAAAGGGTTTGAAGGTTGGTCGCCATTTTTGATTTTAGAATTGTTGGAGTGTTGTGTAATTTGGACCTTATGTACTTTGTGTAAATTAGACCAGGGTCGATTTACACACCGAACATAATGACGTTTTTTTTTGACGTAACCAATTTGCACTATATCAACTTATTAAATATATAAGCTTAACACACACGTTATTTAATTAAGATACAAGCTCATCCCATCAAATACGTTCCATAGGGTTGCTGATCATTTGTATTTTTCACAGTGCATTAATAAACACACAAGTTAAAACAAAGTTTCTGCTATTACTCGGCCTATCGTTGTAAATGGACCATCTGGTTCAATTTACACTACCCGTTGCGTAATAAGCCCTTTTCCCTTAGGGGGTCCGAATTACATGGGCCTCCCTTATATAGTTTTAAAAAAGAAATAATCATTCATCCATAATTAGCAAGCATAACAAAAAAAGTTGCTAGAAAATAAAGTATTTAACCTCAAAAGCCAGAGATTAAAAAATAAATAGTAAAAAAATGTAGTGAATCACTATCTATCATTCTTATACAGGGTGTCCAAAAAGTCTGGTAACATAGGAGATATCTCAAAGCTGCCAGGTAGGCGAGATCTGATGAGTGTGGTTTATAGGTAATACGAGGGTGGGGAATTCATTGCCACACTCATATTTAAGGTCATCCATTTGCTAACTCGAAAATTTAAAGATAGAGAAAAACTTCCGATTGCTACCCTGTAGAACAATACCAAATTAGTCTAAAAAAAATTTTGAATCACACCCTTCCCTTGAAAGATTTTGAGAAAATGGGTGAGAAAGAGTCACTCCAGGTCAGGTTGGGCTGGCTAGGTTGGCTGAGGTGTACTTCACTGCAATTCAAATGTGTTAGAAACCTCAGCCAACCTGGCCAGCCCAACCTGACTCTTTCTCATCCATTTTCTCAAAATCTTTCAAGGGGAAGGGTGTGATTAAAAAAATTTTTTAGACTAATGTGGTGTTGCTCTACAGTGTAACAATCGGAAATTTTTCTCTATCTTTAAGAGTTTTTGAGTTAGCAAATGGATGACCTTAAATATGGGGGTCAAGTCAAATTTAAGTGCGGCAATGAATTACCCCCCCCCCCCTATTACCTATAACCACACTCATCAGATCTCGTCTACCTGGCAGCTTTGAGATATCTGCCATGTTGCCAGACTTTTTGGACACCCTGTATATTATCTAGCTATTCGTCACCGGACATCTCTCCAAAACCGCATCAGATCATTTGTACAAGTCATACAACCTATAAAAGACGTTGACGGGTTAGAATACACTCATAGCAGCTACTACAGTCAATATGAACAGATGACGTGAACTTAGTGCGGAGGAACGAGGGATGATCATAAAACAGAGAAACATTCATTCCTGGATTTATCATTTTTCTTTCTTTATCGGTCAAAATTCTTAACCCCCCAAGAAGTGATCTTACACTGCACCACACAATAAGCAGATGTTGATTCTTGCTCACTATAGGAATACCTCCATTCTTGTGCAAATTAATTGAAACAAAACTCATATATACATACATTAGTAACCGATATGACCTCCTCTATTTTTAAGCAGCATTTGAACACGGTTTGGCATGGACTCTAGTAGCTTAAAACAGCCTCTATTGATTTTAGGATCCCTGTACTACACCTGAATCAGTGTCCGAATGAGTTTCTCCATAGTCGTACAGTTCACAGCATGGAGGTGACTTTTGCATATGCCCACAAATTCTCAATGGGATTTATGTCCAGAGAATTCCCTAGCCAATCAAGTACGTACTGTATTTACTGTTATCATGAATTTCTGAAACAACTTTCTTTTGTAGAACCTCAATATATTGGCTTTATTCCTTCTATTGGCTACAGGCTTCCGACACCATCATAACTTAAGTATCCCCAAAACATCATCTCCGAAAGCATGCATACAAATATTATAAAGAACAATAAATAAAAATAAAATCTGTAAACATTCCAAGTAGGGGTGAGCAAAATCTCTTAAGTAATCGATTATTCGATTATCGATTCTTCACTTTTATGCAATTCAATTCACTCGATTAATCGGGTAAGAAAAATCGATTATTGATCGATTAATCGAATTTCTAAAGATTTCAATTAATTTGCATAAGGGTGTACCAATATTCAGGAAAATTTCCCATGATTCTAGAGCTTCAACACGATTAATGCAGAGTTTTGGGGAAGTACTTCATTTAAATCTACAAGAATATTTGTGTACGTCCACAACTTCACAAAAGAAACCAAAGCAAGAATCCTTAACTTTAACTGAAAAGACGAAACAAATAAAGATTAATGAATTTTTTGTATGAGGGCAAGATTTGTGTACCTTTTTTTGATCCATGTAGGCAAACACAAAATTTTTTATTCATTTTATTGTAAGCAACCATGTCTATTCATTTCCCATATCTAATATTTTTAGGGTACCCACAAAAACAATGAATTGAGATTTAACCATAATTTTAAAGCCCTATACCTAAAATGAATATAAAAAGTTATTTCTAATCCATTTCAGATATAATTCCATCATTATGAATAAATATTATAATCAAATGTAATTTCATTATCATTAATTATATGGTATTATAAAATAAACATCTAATTAAATTATAGTACCCTGTGTTGCTTTTTTTAATACACAAATATACAAATACTACGCAAATTTTTAAAAATGAAAAAAAAAGAGGTCTTATAATGGAAATATCCGCTAGTTTCAGCTTTTATTCCTGCCCTTTTCATGATAAATAATAAGAGAATTTTACAATTTTTATATGCATGAGTAAAAGTTCACAAGGTGATTGGAGGAAAACAAGATATGTGATCTGTAAATTAGGCGTGAGGAGCTACAGAACTGAGATGGATGATAGTTTAACCTAGATTTGATGGACAGATCTCCTAGTATACCGTTCTGCACTTCATTATTAGAATCGATGCAGAATGGTATATAAGGAAATATAGATCAGAGATTTCTAGGCAGAGATATAGTGATATCGATCAACTTTCAGGACTAGATATATACTGTAGTGAAAGTTGATCGGCTGGAACAGTATGGAACTATAATAATAATGCGAAGTGAAACCAATATAGCATAAACATTGCATCTAATTGGGCGTTTAAAATGGACTTATTGGAATTTGAGTACCTTGAAGATTTCTAATATACTGTATTCATCTGGTTACAAGAATAATATACAAGACAGTCCAGAACTTATTTGAATAAAGTAAGCTGCAATTGAGAGTCCAATTCTTTACAATCCAATCTATTTTTTATACTGGGTGAATAAAAAGTCCCGGAACGGTCTAATAGGTCAAAATAAAGAAAAAATAAGTGTCAAATATTTTTTGAAATCTATTTAATGGTGCAAAAATTAGCCCCTGCACCCCTCGTAGATTTGAATTCTATGGGAAAAAATTACATTAATTTTACCCCAAAAAATTTTTTTAATCGTTGGTAGATGGCGCTTTGAAAGCAACGGTATTTAATAGTGCTAAAATTAGCCCTCACCACCTTTTCAGGGGTGTCGGGGGCAAATTTTGAAATTTTAAATGGGACCTCTATTTTTTAGATTTTACTTTTTTCCGTTGAAATTTGGCTCCACAATAAAAAATAGGGGGTTAGCATTTAAAATTTCAAAGTTGCCCTCGCTCACCCCGTGAAAGGTTGGGAAGGCTCATTTTAAAGAAGGCATTAAATACGGTAGCTTTCAAAAAATATTGGATACTTTTTTGATTTGAAGGGAACTTCTCAAGATATTCGCACTAGTTTGACTTTTTTGCTATTACACCGCCATCTACAAAAGATTTTTAAAAAATTTTGGGTAAAATTAATGTAATTTTTTCCGTAGAATCTGAATTTACAAAAAAAAAATTGGGGGGGGGGGTTCCCATTTGAAATTTCAAAGTTGCACCCCACCCCACCCTCAGGGGGCTAATTTTGGCACTATTAAATAACATTCAAAAAAATATTTGACACGTAATTTTTCTTTTTTTGACAAGATATGTATTTATCGAGATGTTAGATCATTCCTGGACGTTATATTCACCCGATTTACAGGGCGAGTCTGAAACCCTGTCACAAACTTCGTATGCGTACTCCCCGTGGACAAATAAGAAATAAATGGGTCTGAAACTCAACCGTTAACAAGAAAAATGGCATCCAAATGTGGATGCCCCTGTGAGGTTGGCTGACAAGCGGGTCACGGAAATTGTCGATATTGGTTCCCAGTTCTTCCGGACAGTTATACCGGCCATTCTTGGAACAATTGATGCACAACATCCTGCCACAGGTGCTAGAGAACACTCCTTTGCATGGGTGACTGGACATGTGGTTTATGCACGATGGCGCTCCGGCACATTTCAGCGTGGTTGTACGTCAGTTTCTGAATGACCGCTCTCCCACAAGATGGATTGGACGTGCGGGGCCAGTGTCATGGCCTCCTTGTTAATCCGACCTCAATTGTCTTGATTTCTATCTAAGGGGACATGTTAAGGGTAATGTGTATGCAACACCCGTCCAGGATACGAATGAACCATGGGACCACCTTGTCGCCGAATTTGATGCCATTAGGAACCGTGCAGGAATGTTAGAACATGTTTACCATTCGTTTCAGAGACGTCTGCATGCCTGTGTTGAAGCACATGGACGTCATTGGAACAATATCTGTAAACAAACCTCACAGGGACACCCACATTTGGAGGCCGTTTTTCTCATTAACGGTTGAGTTTCAGACCCATGTTGATAGGACATTTGCTTCTTATTTGGCCATGGAGAGTACGCATGTGAAGTTTATGACAGGGTTTCAGACTCACCCTATATATAAAAGCTTATAGTCCAATTCCTTTATTATGTACTTTTTTTGATAAAAGCAAGGATGAAAGTTGAAACTAGTTGTAAAATATTTCTATTTTATTTGTACAACATAAAATACTAAGAAAACTCATTTTTAAAAAATTAAAAAGTCATACTAACTTGGTTTGCTAATTCAATGATGTTGCATTTCTTTGCTAAATAAGATTCATTACTTAATAAGAATTTGAGAACATTAATCAATACAGTCCACATTTCTTTCCATGGATAATTCAGCCTGACACGGCATTTTTTTTGATAACAAAGAACTCGATGAATGATACCTAAACTTTTCCTGAAAAAGAAAAATGAGAATTTTTTTTTGTTTGTTTGTTTAGTGAAGAGTCAAATTTAAAAAAAAATAAATAAAATTGATGCATGTGTCAAGAAAAAAAATTTTTCTACGGAGGAAAAATAGATATTCGCCTAATTAAATTCTTGAGTATCTTGCTTGGTGGAATCATGGGTTCGCTTAGCACATGAATAGCATTGGGAAATAGGTGCTTTTCTACATCAATAGCTTCATGCTAAAATCCTCTTGTACAGGTTAACAAAACACTGAAAGAAGTTAACCTTAAGGCTTTATCACCTCATCCAAACATGCCTAACCCATTTCTATCCATCCATCGTGCCATTCTTTTCTTCATTTGTTCTTTATTATGGTTTAAACATATGTCAGAGTATATACTTTTCTAACTTCTATAGTAATGCTGTACACACTAACGTTTGTAACCTGTCAACTGATTCTATGGAATAGCCACTGAAAGACGGAAAGGTTTGAAAAAGGAATAACTTTTGTTAGTTTTCAATTTTTTTTTTCCTTTTCTTTTTTTCTTTTTTTTTTTTTTTTTGTAGGCTATAGAGCCATCCCTTGGAAATTAAAAAGAATTATTTCATTCAAATAAAATAAATTATTTTTGTTTTATATCATTCAGTCTATCACTGGCCATCCTGTATAAACAATTTTTATGCATCGACTTCTATGTTAGTTGTTTTTATTGCTACACAAGATTGACTACCATTTAATATATGCAATAATCTTTTAGTTCATTATTCATCATTTATTTGCTTCATAGTTCCAAGCTATTTCAAAGTAGACTTACAATGTGCATCTGCACATTTCTCTTACATTATCATTCAAGACCTGCTCTCATCTATCCAGGTCAGTGGTTTTTCAAGTTTACAATTAGTGTGGCAGGATGGTGTTCAAAAAGTCACAGACTGGCAAACAAAATGTGACAGAGCACCATCCTGTGGTAGATGAGATCCACACAGTCAGTTCACAGCCGTGGCCTGAGCCAATTTTCAAGTTCAAGTTTCTTCCAAAAATAAAATCAGGCCTTAAGTTTTGAATTTTCATACGGCATGCTCAAACAGAACTTAAAGATATGCTCATTTTACATTATCAGACTTCATCCCAAAGTACTAATAGAATGGCTAAAAGTTATTCGTGAATTGGCCTGGTTTGTAAATACTCTGTATAAAAAATAAACCATTAACTTACAAATATAATTCCATTGGAAGATTTTTCATCATGTGGCTCATAATAAACTCTGTCATCAAATCTGAAAAGATAATCAACATTAAAAAATAATTTAGGAAACTAAAAAGGAATCAGACTAAAATTAAAAAAAAAAATTAATAATGACACCAATGGATGGGAACATTGTCTCTATTTAAAATGTAGATTAATCAAAAACTATTATTTATTTACCTAAAAGAGCACAAGCCAAGGGTCTTGCTGAACACGACTTATCTGACGTTATTTTCCTATGCCTCATCCGCTAGAAAAATTAAAGCATTTTTAATCTGATTTTTTGAATTGACTTTTTCTTTAATGGTAATTAGATTTTTAACTATTCCTACAATATTTATATCCAAATTGGTATTGGATCATTATGGCATTAACGGAAAATGCACCATAGTTTTTTTAAAGTTGAAATAACTCTTACCATTCGATGAAGTTGAACTCGAAATGCTAAGTTTACATCATGCATTAATGAATTAGCATATTGGTCCTAAAAACAAAAAAAAAAATTAATAAAATAAATTAATTTCATAAACAATATTATGGTCAACAACTAAGTAGGAAATTTTGTTTCAAAATTAATTATATACCTCAGCAATACATGTCAGAATAATAAAACAGAGTTTGATGTTACAAAAATTATTGGAATCTAAACAAAAGACAAAGTATAATTGTTAGAGAACAGAAATTATAATTATTACGAGACATTTCTGCTAAATAAATTTTAATTGAGAACTACCAGTTATTAATTTTTAAACTCCTTTCTTTTTGATTCATATAAGCTTAAAATAAAATTACATATGTTTTTTAAAATTATAAGTTGTTAAAATTTTATAGTGTGTAAATATTTTTGATAATGATACTTTTAAATACCGTATAATCCGCTTAATACGAAATTCAAAGGATCAAAGTTTTCTTTCGTAATATCTGAAGATTGCGTATTCTGTGTGTAAATTTTATGATACTGTATATTAAATTTGACAAGTTTATACCATAAAAACCTGCTTTCAGAATTTCTCCATTGATTGGAATAATACCTGTATAGTACGTGCACGAACCTGTATCGTACATGCACATGTTAAGTTTGATGGTGGAATAGTGAATTTTTTGACTGCATCTCCTTTCTTGACGTTGGGATATTCGGCAGCATTTAGAATTTGTAACTTTAATTCTATTGATAAATCGGTAGCATTTTTTTTTTTTTTATACAAGATGAAGTTGCCAAATGAGGAGTGAATATAACTTCCGGCCTATATAAGGTGTATACATGTATTCTAGAAGAAAGACTGAGAAGATGGATAGAAGAGAATGAATATCTTGAAGATACACAGGCTGGTTTTACAAGTGGAAGGAGTGTTATAGACAATATTTTTATTCTGAATAGTATAATAGAATTAAGACTGATACAGAAAAGAAAAAAAGTAATAGTATTTTTCATGGACCTGAAAGCTGCCTTTGATTCGGTAAATAGAGAAAAACTGTGGGTAAAATTAAGGAGGATGGGTATAGAGGGTAAGTTATTATGAAATATTATAAGTATGTATAAAGAGACAAAATGTAAAGTTAAAAGTAGAAATGGTGTTACGGAATCCTTTTGGATAACTAAGGGAGTAAAACAAGGATGTGTTTTAAGTCCTCTGCTGTTTATAATATTTATGATGATCTGGGAAATTATTTGAAAAAATGTAATGAAGGTAGAATTGTAGTAGGAAGGAAGAAACTTTTTCAATTGATGTATGCAGATGATGTGGTTTTATTGGCAGAGGATGAAGAAGAAATGGGAAGGATGTTAAAACGTGTAGAGGATTTCTTGAGAAAAAATGATTTGATGCTAAATGTTAATAAATCAAAAATGATGGTGTTTAAAAAGGGTGGGAAAGGTAGTGTAAAAGAAAAATGGAAATGGGGAAATGAAAAGATTGAAATAGTGAAAGAATATAAATATTTCAGTATGTGGTTTACTCCGTAGAATAGGTATGGGAAACAGAAAGAAGAAATCAGTGAAAAGGCAAAACTGGCAATGAAGCAGGTGTGGTCATTGGTGAAAAGAACAAAGATGAATGATGTTAAAATAATGATAAAGATATTTGATGTATTAGTAAAAAGTATAGTTGAGTATACAGCAGAAATATGGGGATGGGAAGAAGATGAAAGAATAGAGAGTATACAAAATCAATTTTTCAAATGGATATTTGAACTGAGAAGAAGTACACAAAATTGTGTAGTTTTGACTGAAATAGGAAGAGTAAAATTGAAGGTTAATTTGGTGAGAAAAGCTTTAAAATATATTGAAAAGACTGAAGATATGCAAGAGAATAGATTGGTACAGATTTGCTGGGATGAAATTTAAAAAATGGCTAGAGGGGGTAAGGGTTATAGATGGATTGTCAAAATAAATGAAAATATATCGGAAGAATATAGAGAGATGTGGTGGGAGGGTAAGGGGGTAAGAAAAATTAGTTTGCAAGAATTAAATGAAAAAATAATGGAGACAATAGTGGAAAAGGAATTGAAGGAAAGGATGGAAAGAATAAATAATTCTGTATCATGTAGAATATATAAAAAAATTATGACAAATTGGCAAATAGAAAGGTATTTAACAATAGAAAATTATATTGGAGTGAAAATTTTATTTTTAAAGATTAGATGTGGAAATATTTTGGTGGGTAATAAAGTGTATGGTAGGAGGAAGAAAAAATATGTAGAAAATGTAAAGAAGATGTAGAAACATTAGAACATGTCTTATTTGAATGTAGAATGGTAGAGGAAGAGAGAAAGAAACAAGGTCTAGAAAGAAAAGAAAACTGGGAAAAAACTTACCTAAATGGAAATCAAATAAATTGGAAAGTAATATGTGTCATAAAAGATTTCTGTAAAAAAATATTGATTGAAAAAGAAAGGATATTTTGTAAAAGAAAATGTAAAGATTTGAAATATTGAAATACATGTAGTATAAAAACTGAAAAGATGTTAAGTGTTTTTTGAGACTCCTCTTCCAAATATGTAATTATATTACAATAAATGGAATAAAGATAAAGATAATAATAATAATAATAATAATAATAATAATAATAATAATAATAATAATAATAATAATAAAGTTGCCAAAATGAAGAATGAAAAATTTTTTTCGGTTGGTATCGGTCTTTTACTGTAGATAAAAGCCATATGAATTCACTTGATTAACACATTTATTCCATAGCTTATTATAGAAGGTTGAAAAATATAAAAAGTGAAAAATTTTTATACACCATTCGTCTGCGATACACATGTAGCACCATACTGTGCCAACATGCGTCGATGGATTTCTATTGATTTCGTACCTTCACTATGTAGGAAATGGATCACTCCATGCTGCTCTTCTTTGGTGCATTCCAACAGAGGGGCTGCCATATTGGAAATGCCCGTATGGCACCACTGGGTCACGTGGGGACGCGGGACCAATGCCACTTAATGGCGGTAGAGTCCACGTGCATGTGTACTGGATCTGATTGCAATGGGAGCGGTTTTCTATTTTCTATAGTGGTTTTCTGGTTTTCATTTGACTCAGCCTCGTAAAATTTTGTTAAAAATTATTTCGTATTTTCCGAAATTCATAAAATTCATAAAATTCCGAAATTCATAAAAAACATTTTGTATTAAGAGGATGATTTTACATGTAAAATTCACTGATGGGGGTTGGGGGCAGGAAATCATTTCGCATTAAGCGTTTTCATATTAAGTGGATTATACAATATTTAAAAATATTTTCAGATATTTAACAATAATTTTCCGTAAGTATCCTACTATAATGCGATTCCACTTTCAGAGCCCAAAAAACAGTAAAAATTACTCTTGTATAATGCGATCCCCATTTTATTATCATCGCTAACTTAAGAGAAATAAAATATGCAAGGATCTACCAAAAAATCTCTATTTTTTACAATTTTAAAGATGCATAGCTTGGATCTTTACAATTATAAGCTTTCAAAATCCAATTAATTATTGTCTGATTCTTCAAATAGTTTCTTAATACAGTGCAGACAATGGTGGTTTATTAAAAAATAATAAAAGGTTATTTAATTTTGAAGACAAGAAAAATACAGTTACAGTAGATTATATGTACTTTTATCGTATTTTCATTTTTTGAAATTATTACAATACATATTATGTATTCATGCATTAAGGAACTGTAATAAATATTCATTTGAACTTTATAAAACATTCGAGGACAATTTCAAGAGTTGAACACAGCAGCTGTTGAAAAGCGTCAGTGGTTGAAAATTTCTTTCACTTTTAACCTTTAATGATACAAATGTATTTAATACCATGTCTATTTTGTTCAATTATTATCAATAATTGGCAGCAAGAGTGAAGTTATAAAAAATTATACGAGATCATAGTGACTTTTTTGCGAATGGTTGTCGCTATCTTGTTTTTGAGAATTCACTTTCACCTTAGTTTTTGGGAGATGATGTTATTGAGGGGAAAAAAATGGAATTAATGGAATAGTTCTCAAAATCTGTTATTTTTATATTTTATGTTTGAAAATATTCAACAATTTCTACATTATCATTCAGTTATTATTGCCATAATGATAAATTTGCATTATTGACAATGTTTATTTTTTTCTCTTACCTTTAGTGTTTTGCATTACAATTGAGCAGTACTCTAAAAATGTTACAAGAAGATTTGTTGGCTGCATGTTGACTTCATCAACTTCTACATGAGTTATGGGAACATTTGCTGAATCAGTTAATTGAATAAGACTAGTTGAAGGGCTTGGTGGAGCACTTGTGTCTGTTTGGGACTATAAACAAAGCACAAAAGAGAAAACAACATATTTAAATCAACTTGAAGATTAAAACACTTCATGAAAATGGGACTGTAATTTAAAAAAAAAAAAAAACAAAAAAAAAACTGAATGACCAGAATATTTACTATTAGAATGATGAAAGTTAAAAAAGAGAAGGCTGATTTCACAAGCTCGTGGAAATGGCTGTACAGATGAAAATGTCTGAAAGCACTCACAAATTGTCCCTGCTCCCCCCTCTTCTCACAATATGATGTAAACAGATAATAGCAGAATAGCCATCTGGTTCACAAGTCGGAATCTGTCCCTTTCTGCCATCAACAGAGAAATGGCGAAATCACATAATAATGAATTATACTGGAGAGAATGCAACAACATTGAACAATTTTGTAAAGAAAAATTCCAGATTTAGGATCGAGCAAGAGGCCACAAGCATCCATCTTGCCTTTCTTACAGCTGATCTATTGCATTAAAGCGTCTCCAGCATGTCCTGATAGGTTATGGATGAATGATAGTTATATTGCAAATGACCATACTGCATTTTGAAATTACCATAAGTCTTATATTTTTGTAAAGAAATAAACATTGTTTACAAGAATGTCTCATTTATGCTTATGTAATGCATTTTGTCAATGGAATAAATTAGAGTAACTATTTCACTTTTGATTTGGCCTCATAAAAATATAAAATTCCTTCTATAGCATCCAACTGATTAAAAACACACTTCCTATAAGATCTTTTGTTGTTTTTGTTTAATAAGCTTATATTTAAATTAATAGAACATAAAATAAAAACAATGTTATAGCCAAAATCCACACACAAAAAAAAATGCACTCTTAGGGCATGTCTAAAAAGTCTGACGAGTCACCAACAGGTCACGTGGTATGATCGGCGATCGGTCGGCGGCTGTTTGCTTCAGTTTGTTCGTTCATGGACAGCACGGTGGTGAGCATTCCATTTCAAAATGGCGTCGCAACAAGTTTCCTCATCATTTAAGTTAGTACGATTTAAAATTGTGTATACGAGGTCTGTTCAAAAAATACGTAGACTGACGTCATAAAACAAAATATACTTTATTCAGAAGTTACACATCTGGGTCCCCTTCAAAGTACTCTCCTCCCCGACGCACACACTTATCCCAACGGTGTTTCCACTTTTGGAAACAGTCCTGGAACGCTTCTTTTGTGATGTCCTTCAGCGCCTTCGTCGCATTTGCCTTTATGTCGGGAATCGTCTCAAATCTCCTTCCTTTCAAAGGTCTTTTGAGTTTGGGAAACAAGAAGAAGTCACAAGGAGCGAGGTCAGGTGAGTAGGGTGGGTGAGGAAGAACAGTGATCGAGTGTTTGGCCAAAAACTCTCGAGTTCTGAGGGCTGAACGGGCTGGAGTGTTGTCGTGATGAAACAACCAGTCACCTCTCATCCACATTTCTGGCCTTTTCCACTCGTCCAGTGGCAGTTTTTCCGAGTTTAACACAAAATTTCACAGCAACTCTTTGCTCGTTCAAGTCACTCATTCTAAAAATCCGCCAAACGAAAAAAAACACACTTCACAAACAACCGCGTAGCTAATCAACCAATACTGATATTTGCAATCAAAAAACTGCCTTGTAATCAGCGGATCTGTCAGAAGATGGCGACACCAAGCGATTTTGATTGGGACCAACAGGGCCCGCGCAATTCAAACAGTCTACGTATTTTTTGAACAGACCTCGTATACATAAATTTTCTTCACCTGTTTTTTTCTTTTTCGTATTCATTCCTTGTTTCTTGATTCTGCCCAATATGTATTTCGCCATCACCTTTCTTCACAGTATATTTATTACGTATTGAGCACTCGAACACTTGAATTTTCTACTTTCGTCCGCCATTTTGATTCTACTCACCGAGGTAGCCGACCAGCATTGGACTCCAGTCGCGATTAGTGCGACCGGTCGCATTATGAAAACGCTCATCGCGACCGGTCTTTACTTTATGGACAGGCTGGTCGCGACCGGTTTTTACTTTATGGACAGGCTGGTCGCGACCGGTCGGACTTTTTAGACACACCCTTATTCATACATTTATAATTTAGAAAAATTCATACATTTGTCAGCGTAGTTATGAAATTCCTATTTAAATGAACAGCTTCATATAAAGCAAGAAGAACTGCATCATTTGCCCTGAAATACACCAACATATGATAAAGACATCATTATTTTCTAATGTTTCAAATTTTATTAATACAAAAGTGACAGAGGGAGAAATCAAATACCTCATGCTTTCATTCAATGTCGTCTCATCGTCAGCAACAAACATGTTTCCTACCATGCTGGTAATTGCTGATAAAAGACCCCCTTTAGATTGAGTTTCTTTTTGGAAATATTTTCTGGAATAATAATAATGGAAAAAATATATAAAAACACTATCTAATGGGAAAATAGATCATTTACATTTGGAAAAAATACTAACATAAATAAATAAATAAATAAATAAATAAATAAATAAACAAACTATCTATTATTTTAAGGGTTTGAAAAACAAAATAAATAAGTGAATATAAATAAATAATTCTTCATATTTTTCCATGATTTTTATTTAATATATTAACAGTAAGAATCTTAATTATTATTAAAAAAAAACAAAACTTTTCATCAATAAAAAGTTATTACCGGTATTAAGCTGAACACAAAATTTTATTTAATGATTATATTCATAGAGTTGCCTATATTGCAGGATGACATGAAATCTACAAAATTCAACTTCCATTCAACTGAATGTATAAATTACATCAGAGTTGAATCAAACATAAAAATTTTTGGGTGATTAATTTTTCAGCATAGCTTCCAGCATATTTTTGATATCAAAAGGTGTGCTTTATACATGGGGGCTGGCCAAAAGCCCCTGGACATTAGCCCCTCAGACAAAAGCCCTTCTAAAAATAAAACATGAGATGCTTGACGTGCGATTTATTGCAAATAATTAAATTTGAAAAAGCAATTTACATAATCATTATTAACCTAATATTTTATAACCTAATATTGTAGGCAATGCCACATAGAAATTCTTCTAAAGTTTTCTTCTTGTCTGCATAATCAATGCATAATTTTTTCAAACGATTTTGGTGCACGTTTCACTCGTTTTGTAGCGGAATTCCATGTGATACATTAGTTAAAGCTGTGGCCACAAGGGCCTGATCTTTTCTGATATTTTGAATCGCTTTCCAAACGGTAGAATGGTCATGTCCCACAAATTCATGAAATGAAAAATTCCAACTTTCACACAAGTTGTTTGTACGATGTTCGTCATTTTTTGTTGATTCATGAACATTCCGTAGCTCAGGTGGAAACATAGGAGGAATTCTTCTGATGCACACTGGATTGTCCCATCTTGAAGACTTGGTGGCTGGATGCGTCGATTTGTTCCAGAAACGTAAGTGCTGTCGAATTCTTCTATTCCTGGAACATGAGGCATGTTTTCTCTTAAATGTTGCATGCCATTTGGAACTTCATTCAACGGCAAAAAAGCTAGGCCATGCAACATTCCACAAAACTGTTTTATCACATCATCATTTTTGTAGGCCAAAGCAAGTCCCAAACTTTGGATTTTTCTCCAAGTACTTTGTGTTAAGTGATAGAAACAACACTAACATGACACATGCAATCCAAAAACAGTTGAAATAGCATTGATCATTGCCTGTTCAAAGTCAATCATAATGGTTATCACATTTGTCTGTCACTGCTTGCAAAAGTAATTCGTAACTAGATTGAGACTTTGATGATAACAGAGCATAAACACACGTAGCAGCAGAAGTTTCAAGAGATCCTCTAATGACATATAATTGCTCAAATAATTTGGGAGCTGATGAGAAAGTTCCGTCCATGAACCATGTTCTGCTGCATGCTAGATATTGAAGAGCTTGATTTGTTGCAAAAACTATTACACGTTCCCTGGAATCACTTCCATTGAAATATATTAAAAAAATTTCATAATTTGGAGCTCCAGTAGTCAACCATTCACTGCTAAACTCCAGTTGCTGTAGAGACAATGGTTCTTTTGGAAGTGATAAACTTTGATAAAAATATAAATATTAGGTTATGTCGTGTTAAGTCAGGTTAGGTATTTGTTTAAGGGTTTTTTGTCCAAAGGGGTTTTTGTTCGGAAGGGCTTTTGTCTAAGGGGTTGTTTTTTTCAGAGGGGCTTTGGTCCAAGGGGTCTTTGTCCGAAGGGGTTTTTGTCCTACACTCTTTATACATATGGTATATTATACATAGTCAGACAAAATAAGTAGCCTTTAGTAACAATTATGGCCTGTCACATTTTCTGCAAGACTCATTTAATATAGCTGATCATGATACTCTTTTATTATTGGCTAAAAGAAAACTATCTCAAGAATGGTCGATAAGGGTTTATCCTACGCCACGCCTCATATGTGTAAATTATTGATGAAAATAGGAAAGAAAATTCCACAGCCTGGATTCGAACCAGGAACCTTCAGCTCTTCACGCTGAACGTGCTAACCAATTGCGCCACTGGATGCATTACACTATCTACATGTCCTTAGGACTGGTTAAAGCAGTTACCTAGTTTGCAGGTTGGGACTATCTTTCCTAATGGTGCAATATTCATTAAAGAATATCTCAAGAATGGTTGATGAAGGTTTATACTGTGCCATATCTCAGATGTTTAAATTATTGATGAAAGTAGGAAAGAAAATTCCACACCCTAGATTTGAACCAGGAACCTTCAGCTCTTTGCAATTGGTTAATGCGTTCAGTGTGAAGAGCTAAAGTTCCTGGTTTGAATCCAGGCTGTAGAATTTTCTTTCCATAATAATAAAAATTCCCAAAAATAATTTTTCTAGTTTTAAATAAATAGCAACTTATTTAATAATTGTAGATTACTTAATACTGTATTTTCGCGAATATACCTCGCAGGTTATACACTTTTTTACATACGTGGGAGGGGCATGTGGGGTATCCAGGGGTGCAAGGTTTCTAAAATATTTTTTACATGAATGACGTGAGAGATGGAAAGCAAGAAGAGGTTGAGCTATTTGGGATGAAAAGTCACCATGGGATAGGCCACCCACCACTTCCTATTCATTGAATTCATCAAAATTGACATTCTTCGGTTACTAAAATACAGGGGTACTAATTTGCTTTCATTTATCAGTTTTTTTATTTTGTCCACTGGATCCATTGTTTGCTAAATTTCTGTACAGAACATCTTGCTCTATTTTTCTTTTCCTGCAAAATAAACTCTTCTTCCATTTCTTATGCTTTCTCTTGTAAGTTTTTATACTGCCAATACAATTTTTATTAATTTTAATTCAGTTTAGTGTTTGAAATAATTAATTATATTTATTAATTTCCTACTTTAAATAAAATTATCCCAAAGTTTTTTGAGTCCCATATATTGGATACCCCACGGGGTTTACAGGGGTGCGGGATTTCCAAAATATTTTACATAAAATTAGAATTTTGCAGTGTATACAAGGGTGCGGGGTATATACAATTGTTTCGGGGTATATTCACAAAAATACAGTAATTGTAGATTTAATATCAAATCATCTTATTTGTATTTCATAATGAGTTAATGAAAATTACATATAAAAGATCACAGAACAAATGGAATATAGTATAACATAAGCAATTTGTGTTCATTTTTTGTTGGAATTTTACATGTCCAGAGAGGATCCTACCCCTTTTGCTGGTATGATCCTACCCCTTGCTAGACAGTGCAGTTCCAAAGAGGTCTGGATAAAACCCCCAAGACATAATTCACAACAGACAAAAACCCCTAGCTTAACCAGAAAATGTGGACCAAAGCCCCATACTGGATTTATTGTAACTGTAGCCATTTTTGTTTATCAGAAAAAAATTAATACCTCAAAAATTATCACACAAAATTGATCACATACATATATACAAAAAATTAAATCTTTATTAATACATAATACATAACAATTTTTATTAAAAGAATATAAATTCAATTAAATCTGATTGCTTGTCCAATACCATATATAAATTCTTCCATCGTCTTCTTTTTGTGTACATACTCTAGGCATAGGGTTTTCAGGAATTTCTGATCTCTTCGTAGCACATTTAATTCGTTTCTGCAGCAACTCTCTGTGAGATTTTTTGAGAAGAGAAGTTTTGACCTAAGACTGATCTTCGCAGATAATTTCAGATGTATGCCCCACCAAACTGTTAAGGTAAAATTTCAACTCTTGAACAAATTATTGGTACGATCCTCTTTGTCAAGAGTGGCTTGGTGGACATTCCATAGCTACAGTGGAAACAAAGGTGGGATCGATCTCATAACTAACAAGGAAATTATGCCATCGGGGCGAGCTGGAAGCTGGATCTGGTGATAGGTGCCTTGCATGTAAGTGCTACTGAAAAACTCGACTAAATCTTGAAGTCCTTCAACATGAAGTGTATTGTATAATTACTGTTTTCTTATGTTATTTGCTCAAACCCAGTGTTCCGCAGATGTTCAATTCACTCAAGTCAACATGTCATAACGATGCTCAAATGACACTGAGATGTTGAAACCAATTTTGGGGGTTTGTAGCATCCTAAATGTTGAAGTCCTTGGTTTGTTGCAAACTTTATTATTTCTGTGGAATAATTAAGAAAGTACAGAATAAGCAGTGTGGGGCTTTGTCTGGTTAAACTATGGGCTTTTATAACATGGAACTTTTGTCCTCACTTAGTTCCAAATACAGAACTGTAAGATATAAAGAACCTCAGAATATTTTTCATGTGTGTATGTACTTAAATGTCTTATATTCTGAATATAATAAAATTATTAAGCCAAACATTAAATTTCTATTCAAAAATACATTACTTATTTCTAAACATACAGTACCTATTAAAATCGGATAAGGAAACAGATACAACTTGGCTATAACCCTAAAATAAAATTTTAAAAAAGTAGAATATAAAATTTCTTATGAGCAAAAATTCTAAGGAAGCAAACTTAAATTCTATAAATAGCATGCAACACATTTAATCATAATACTCACATTCAAGGATAATTCATTGTCCAAAATTGACAAGTTCACTATATACGGATTGGCAGACTAAATACAACAAAATTATTTCTTTGTTGTTTTACTTTTAAATAAATTTTCTTAAAATATAGAAGATGAAACCATATTTAAAAAATAAAATAATAAGTGAACCATAATTAGGCTATTTCAGTTCACTGCTATTTTAATTTCTAAAAATATTCTACTTTACCTCATGTTTTCGATAATTCACTAATATTGTGAGCAGCAAAACAGCATCATAACCATGTTGTTGACGACTCTGAGAATTTGCCAAAATCTAATACATGTAAGAAAAATGAAATATAATAAATAAAGCTTTAAATACAATAGTGTATCAGTAAAAGAAAAAAAAAGTATAACCAGAAGTTAATGAACAGTTTTTAAAGAGGAAAGCTTAATTACCGGTAATGCACAAATCTGTTTTAAAAGAGTTCTTAAACAATGTACAGAAATTTTAACAGTCTAAAATATTATGCTTTTAAAAAATTTTAATTATAGAAATAATTTATAACACTTTTCAAATAATAAAAATTGGCACCTGTGTAATAGCTTCAAAAATACTGTTCATCATCACATATTCTAAAAGAGTATTTTGACTAACATTATCAGTAGCCTTTAAAAGAAATGAAAAACAAATTTATAAATAAATGCACATTTCTTCAAATAAATAAATACTAAAAGTATATAAATAAATTATTTAATATTGCCTTGTCAGTGCAATAGTGTAAGAATTCAAATATTTTCTATATCTTTATAAACTTTTAACTATATCTTAATAACTAACCATGTTCTTTATAAAAACAACCCCTTACATTAAACAAATAAAATATTAAACTCCTTCATTTCATCTGATGTGAGTTGTTACATTATTGCACTGACAAGGTGATATTTCTTTATGAAATTTGATAATACTTGTGAAAACTTTTCATTTTAAAATTTCTAAGAAAGCAATTCTTCACACAAAAATGTCTCTTTAATTTCAGTGAATACTTACAAATAACAACAATATTTAAGAAATTTATAAGAATCATATATTCAAGTCAATAAATTAAGACTCTACAGCTATGTGAATACCAAATACATTGGCTGAACCCTATAGTAAGAGTGAGGTCATTAAGGCTTTTAGATAATTTTCACAAATCAAATGGTATACAGTATGAAAATTTATTTTTCCATAGCAACCATTCTGGGGTCAAAACCTCTGTGTTTTCATCGCACACAAACAACAAACACACAGAGAAGCCCAAGTTTAATAAAGCATTACATAAAGTATTGTAATATATTTATGAGATATTAGGTCAACGGTCTGGCTTTTCCCCTTAAATTATATAAATGTAGCCTGTGATTTTTATATGATTCCAATATATGCACACTTTCCATAAACTATCAAAGACAGAAGATGTGCACGATTTACATTTTCATATTATACTGAAAACCCGAAGAAATAAGATGCAACAGAAAAATTCTTACCGTAACCAATATAAGAAGAAATTTTAAGCAAACATTTTTTAAATTATCTGAATATTCTCCATTCACTAATGTACAAATCCGTTCTATAAGTTCCTGCAGTAAATTAAGAAATTTAAAGTTATTAAAAAAAAGAAAGCATTAGTACAGTATAAAAATTTTTACGTGGATGAATAATAAACCAGCAAAGACAGTAAAATAAACTAAAAAAAAAAAAATTTTCTTTACTGTTATACACCATATGACAAATTAAGTTGCATACTAACACTGTTATTTTTATAAATTAATTATTATCTTAACTTTTACATCCTTGAGTGTATATTACAATTACCAGAAAGTCTAGGTTCAATTTCCTTATAAACTACAGGACACATGCAGAAAACATCCAAAAATTGCAATTTCTATTCCTAACTCTATATAGACAATCATTGTTACAATGAAATATTTTTTAATATTTTACTCTTTGTAAAATCTGCTCACAAGAAATCTATCTTTATTTCTTCATTTCTTTAGAATTAATTTACAGAAAGCCCTGGCCGGAGCCTGTATGGCCAGCTGGCCGACGTGTGAGGTCTCGGGCGGGGTTATTGAATAACAGATATTGAGTTTTAATTTATAATAAAAGTTTGGAATTACATAACCTTATAAACTAGCCAAATGGTAATTTTTATGGAAGTTCATGATGGAGTTAAAACTGATTAATTATTAATTTAATTTTTTAAATATTAAATCAGAATAGGCCTATCGTATTTTCGTGTATTTAGTCACCCTTCTTTTAGTCCGTATTTAATAAAATATGCATTCCGAAAATTTTTTCACATAATCCGCACTTTACAGTAAATGAATTTAGTGAAAATTTAGTTACCGTAATTCCTTGAAATATAAATTGTATATGAATAATCTACACACCGATAAAGAGAGGAGGTTCTAAAGTTTACAAACAGAGGTTATAAATGTTCAATGTGGCCCCCTCCTGTTGCATAGCAAACATATCGGAAATAAAGATGAATTAAATTGAGTCCATCATTTTGAATAATCCTGTAAATGGGTTCAACTGTATTCTAGAAAAATTTTTAAAAATGCTAAACTTGTTGCATATGATGGCCATTAATTTGTACAAAGTTCACCCTATGTATAGTCTATTTTAGGTAAAATTTCAAAGCAAAAACAAGTTTGGTCAGCAGATTAAATGCACATAAATATTTGCATCATAAATATAAAATATTTTGAGATTGCTTTGAGTAAAACAAAAAAAAAATAATCTCTCTGGATGCCAGTAGGTATGGTAATCAATCTCTTACATTAGGCAAATAAAATTAAAAATGAGAATTATAACCCGTGACAATAAGAAAGCATGTTAAAAAGGAATTTAAACAAGCACACTCTTAGTAAAGTGTATTAGAAAAGAAGACGTGCATTATTTTTTTATTTTCATGTAAAATAATTAATAATTACCAACATAATAGCTTCTGCAGCTTCAAATCCAATAAGAATATTTATTATATCGCAACCATAATTTATTCCTGTTCGTTTATGAACACCAGATATCAATGCTGCTAGTGTCTGAAAAGTATGAATTTTTTTTTATTTTTATTTTTTTATTGAAGTGTGTATAAAATTTGTACTTCAAACTAAAAAGTAAAATATTTTAAATTGACATTTAACTTCAAAAAAATTTGTATGCTCACCTGCAATGCATTAATAACTCTGATTTGATGCTCCTCTTTTAAAGTTTTCACACATTTGTAGAAAAGCAAATTCATATTATCCTTTTTTTCAAAAACCAAAATTAAATAAAAATATGCATAAACGAGATTATTTTATTCCCTAAGGATCTTTATTAACATGAATAAGTCACATTAAAATATAAATAAGCATTGCTTTTTCAATTAAAAGATAAAAGATATAAAATATTCTTAAGACATGTTTTAATACAAATTATAATTAATACAGTATAATTAAGGTCGTCATATTTTGTACCTGTTGTCCACAAGATTTTATTCAAATAGTCTTATGCATCACCACATTTGGCAGCTATGAGCAAAAGTGCAAAAGAGAAGGTATTCTATTATGACGACTGTACAGTTGCTTTTCCCCATTAGTGACCGTTTCTGAAATTCAGTCCCCCATTGTCATCATACGGTCCAAACAGACTTTGTTTACAGAAATTGCAGGATATAGAATAAGGCCTTCTCTTTTCCAGATATCGTCTTGTTGCACTTTACTGCTATTAGCAGCCAAGTATCAAACAAGCAATGCATGGAACTATTCGAATAAAATCTTCTGGACGTCATGCACAAATGTGTACCCATATAATGACAGTAGATCCCCTACAATAAAATCAGGGAACTTGCAACTTATTTTTTTGGGTTTAACTAGGAACTTGTTTTTTTTTTTTATTATTACAGCAAATAGATGATATCAAATATATGTTGCTGTAAAATTCCATGATTTAAACCATTTGTATAAAAGGATAGTGAAGGTTGTCGCTTCAACCATCCCAGACATGACTCACAAAACG
>JAHWFO010034946.1:0-31057 GCA_023313115.1 Rhysida immarginata | reverse complement strand
TAATTTTGGACAAGAGGTGTTTTCCCTGGTCATTAAGCCATCTTGGTCTATCTTGTTGTTTCGATTAACCTAACCCATTATTCTTCTGTTATGGACTTTTATATAATTACTAGATGATACGCCCAGCGTTGCTCGGGCTGTTTGTATGTTAAAATTTTGCAATATCTGAATTTGAAAAGGAATAAGAACATATGAAAAATCCTTAAGAGTTACTAGCTCATTAGGGAAATTACCTTCACTTTTTCAGCAAAATCTTGAACAGCTGCACGCCAAAGAAACTTTATTCTCTTATTTGTTTTAGAATAATTTCGTACATCTCTCCAAAGATTTTAATAAAAAAATAATGATTTTTATTTATTTATTTATTTATTTATTTATTTGTAACTATCCCCCTTAAAATGTGAATCATTAAGGCAAGCATTGTAACTACCGAAAAAGACTGTACTGTGAATGCACAGCCAAAGTGAACACCTGAAAAAAGTTTAGAATTAATATAGTAAAAATTCATGTTAAAAATCGAAAACACTACTTTAAAAATGCTCCCAATAGATGGCGACACAAAATTGAATCTAAAACCATGCACGAAAAATTGTTTTAAAATGCTTCCAAAGGATGGTGCTGCCATCTGAATATGGATTTTTATCGAATAATATCGAAAAATTATTTTGTTTTTGAGAACTGTCAGATAGACAGTGCTCTTCCTCTTGCTTTGAAGGTCAAGTGGACACAATTTCATCATGATCGGAATAAAACTATAGATTTGTATAAGAGACAAATAAATATACATACATACATACATACATACATAAATACATACATACATACACACACATATATGTGTTTAAGATTTTTAACATATGTGTTTTTAAGATTTTTTTTTAGTCTTTTCCAATTATCTCTAATTTTCATTGTTTCTTTCTTAGGCCTTTCGCGTTAAGCCAACGCCTCCTGAAGATAAGGCCTGAGCGTGAAAACGTCTTACATTGTTACATCATCATCCGAAGATACGTTTAATTGCATTTCAGGACTTATTATTGGTAGTAATGCGATTAAACGTATCTTCGGATGATGATGTAACAATGTATGACGTTTTCGCGCTCAGGCCTTATCTTTAGGAGGCGTTGGTTAAGCCAACACCACCTAAAGAGAAAGCCTGAGCGCGGATACGTCATACATTGTTAAAACGTCATAGGTAGTCATTTTTAATCGCATTTCTACCAATAATTAGCTCTAAATTATGACTAAGTATGATGATGTAACAATGTATGAAATTTTCGCGCTCAGGCTTTTATTTATTTCTTTATGCTTGCATTTACTTTGTTGCTAGCTTTCCTTCGCTTGACGTGTTGCTTCCTCGTGTCCGTGCAGTTTGTTGCGCTCGCAGTTTTAGAAAATTTTGCTGCGTTCGTTTCTGGCTTTGTCAGTTCAGTTCAGGTCGGCTCCTTGACCAACGATGTTGCCCATTTCGTTTTCCCGATGATTGGATTTGTTGTTCAAACCTTGGATTGAGAATAGAAGTCGGTATTGCCTTGCTATAGTTTGAAGCGGAGTACTCGTTATCTCATCAGTTTTGTTTTTTATCTGCGAGATGCCCTTCACCGAGTGTGTGATTTGTGGATCTCAGCACCTTGAACTGGAACTCAAAGTCTACGTTAAGTCAGCGTTAAATCTACTTCTCCTGGCGTCGGCTAGCAGAATGCGCTAACCCTTCCTCGTTCTTTGGACAGGAGCTCCGTTGTCCCGTCTTTCACGCCGTTGCGGTCAGGTTTACCTTTACTTCCTGTACTAACATTTTACTAGCACTCTTTCTTGTCTTTCTTCCCCAAGTATTATTAGGTTCAGTTATTTATTTATGGAGGCACTGGAGGATAGAGCTGTGAGGAAGACCTTTGCAGATAACATATCTTCAAGTTTCAAAGAACTTCCCAGTGATCGTGGTACTGTTGAAGAGGAGTGGCAGTTGTTTAAAACTGCTGTGATTACTTCGGCTGCATTGTGCTGTGGTCGTAAGCGGCTGAGTGTGACGCAGGGCGGTGAGAAAAGGACTGCGTGGTGGAACGGTGAAGTCCAAGAAGCTGTCAAGGCAAAGAAGGAAGCCTATTTGCTATGGCTTGCAAATAAGTCAACTTCGAGCCGAGTGCGGTACACTGAGGCGCGAAAAGCAGCAGCAAAGACAGTATCAACAGCTAAAGCCAAGACCTGGGAGAAGTTCGGGGAGAAATTGGAGGCAGACTATGGTTCGGCAAACAAGGTGTTCTGGCAGACCGTGCGCCGCCTCCGTGGAAAGAAGTCTCTTTCATCACAAACTATTAAGAGTTCAGATGGGAGGCTTCTGAAAACGGAGGAGAGCGTATTGCATAGGTGGAAGGAATACTTTGCATCTCTTCTTAATCCGGTGACGACAACAACTGAGACATACGAGATGCACCTTGGAGCGGAGAATAGTCACGGTAGTATCACTAAAGCAGAAGTCAGATGGGCAATTAAGTCCCTGAAGACTGGCAAAGCTGCAGGTGATGATGAAATCCGGTCCGAGATGTTAAAGGCCTTAAATCAGGATGGTATCCTGTGGCTGACTCGAGTGTGTCAGGTTGCTTGGATATCTGGACAGGCCCCTAAGCAATGGCAGACAGGAATTGTGATCCCTATCTTCAAAAAGGGAGACCAGAGAGATTGCAACAACTATCGAGGCATCTCTTTGCTCAGCATTCCTGGGAAAGTGTACGCTAAGTGTCTGGAGAAGAGAAGTCGGGAAATAGTCGACTCCAAACTGTCAGGGGAGCAGTGTGGTTTCCGACCTGGCCGAAGCACGACGGATCACATCTTTGCTCTAAGGCAAATCTTTGAGAAATCCTGGGAGTATGCAAAAGAGGTCTACGCTTGGTTTGTGGACCTCGAAAAAGCATATGACAGAGTTCCTCGGGAGAAGCTCTGGCAAGTGTTGCAAGAGTATGGAGTGGATGGGCAATTACTGGTTGCTATCATGTCTCTGTACGAAAGCTCTGAGATGTGTGTCCGGATAAATGGCATTAAGTCAAGACCGTTCACCGTGGGTGTTGGACTCCGCCAAGGGTGCGTACTGTCGCCCATCTTGTTCATTATCTTTATGGACTGGATAGACAGGGGCAGCCGAGGCGATGAGCGTGTTTGTGTGGGCGACTGCCTGGTGGAGAGGTTGCTCTTTGCGGACGACCTTGTCCTGCTTGGGTCTTCTCGCACGAACCTTCAGCATGCACTAGACCGGTTTGCAGCCAAATGTGAAGAAGCTGGGATGAAGATCAGTGTGGCTAAAACCGAGGTTCTGGTCCTTTCAAGACAGCCTGCTCAGTGCGCTCTCCATGTTAGTGGAGCCTCATTGAGACAGGTGGAGAAATTCAAGTATCTCGGGATTGCATTCACGAGTGATGGACGGCAGGAGAAAGAATTGGATGCTCGGATCGGTGCAGCAAGCTGTGTCAGACGTGAACTGTGGCGATCCGTGGTAACGAAACGCGAGCTGAGTAACAAAGCTAAGCTCTCCGTCTTCAAATCCATCTTTGTCCCCATTCTCACCTATGGTCATGAGGCTTGGGTAATGACCGAAAGAGTGCGATCGCGGGTACAAGCGGCCGAAATGAGATTTCTGAGAGGTGTTGCAGGTGTTACCCTACTAGATAGAGTGTACAGCAATACAATAAGGGAATCTTTAGGTGTTGAGCCGCTACTTCTCCGCATTGAGAGGTCTCAGTTGCGCTGGTATGGCCACGTGATTCGGATGCCGCAAACTAGTCTTCCTAGGCAGTTGTTATTTTCCAAGCCGGTGGGTAAGAGACCAAGGGGTCGGCCTAGAACCAGGTGGCTAGACTACCTGGAGAATCTGGGTTCGAGTCGCTTGGATATTACCAGGGAGGACATGCGCCTGATGGCGGAAGATCGCGATCGCTGGAGATCCTCCATAGGGCTGCTGCCCCCGCGACCCTAACGGATAAGCGGGTTTGAAAAGTAAGTAAGTAAGTAAGTTATTTATTTATTTTTCCCCTCCTTTTGGGTATTACCTTGCCTGTTATCTGGTTAGTGTTTTTATCTTTTCACTAGGACTCCTCGTCGTGCAATTTCCGAAACAGTATTCTGACCTTCAATTTTCTCCTGAATCACTCAGCGTTCCTGCTTTCCTGCTTTGCCAGTGATGTTTTTCTTCCTACCTACTCGAACAATTCCGTGGGACTTGCGTCGCCTCATTCTGCTGTTTCCTGATATTTTATTTGTTCTTCTTGAAGCTTTATCGTCTGTAATTGTTGAGATTAATTTTTGCTTTTTGTAACTCCTTATCGAATTTGTCATTTGTAAGCTTTTTATTCCCAAACTAATCTTTTTCTTATTGTTTATTTTTGCCTGTTTATTTTTATTTTGTACTTTGAATAAAGGAAGGGATTTATTTAGATCCGTGCTTTATTCTTTCTGGGGGATTTATTTAATCAGTTTTTGTCAATTTCATGGGGGGGGGGGGGAGGTTTAAGTTTCTTTGGCTGGGGTGTACCTATGGGTTTTTCCAATTAATTTTAACTTATATCTATGGGGTTTTTTCAAATGATTAACTGAGCGTGCAGAGTATTTTCTTAAACACCTGCACGTATCAGTACTGTAACGATTATAAGATAAAGGGGGAAGCGAAAGGCAAGGGCATCCCGTAGCTCTGACATCTTTAGGCAACAGAGGTTGTTTTCTCGGAGTGATAGTGACTATAAGCATATATAAAAAATCAATATTAACAAATGTTGAACGTAATAATAAGATACGAGAATTTATGGACTTTAACTTATCTTCTGTAGAGGTCTTCGTCGATGGCTCCTTCCAGTTCCGAGGCGTCTTCTCTTCCGAGTAAACTGTCAGGCTAGTCAAAATGTATAAAAAAGGCAAACATTTGAATAAAGATCCACCACAACTACAGGGATTCTGACATAAAATAACCGTGGCTTTATTTTTGTTTCCTTTTAATACGGATTATTTTTATAACACGAAAGTAAACATCAATCCAAGTTCATCCTCTTTAATTCTCCGACGTTTTATTTCTTTTATCGCCCACGGATGTTCAGAAAACTAAAAAATAATAATAAACAATAAATTGTATCCAAACAAGTACTATGATAATATGTCATATAATTTCACTTCCATTGAGTTTTAGGAACATTCAAAGAGTTAAAATCCGTTAGAATAAAATAGGAATCGATTTCTTTCAGTTTATCTTTTTGTGACCTATTAATACTCATCACGTTACAGTTTTCTTTATAAGTTTCTTTCTTTGTTTTTGTTTCCTCAGATTCTGTCTTTAGCTGAATGTAGCTATTCACAAGTTTCCACAACGTTTACCAACTACGCATTAAAAATCAGGCAAGTCATCCAAATTTCTTCTTTTCATCTACATTTTAGCATAACGTACGAATCAGTATCTTCGACGTCTTAATAGTTTAATCATTGTTCTATTTATGTTCCATTTATATACCAAAAGTCTAATTAACAATTAGTCTCGTTTTCTCTTTTACTTATTAGGTAAGGCTCATTTGGCCGGGTAAGTATTGGATTGTGCGTGCTTTCGAAAACTAGGACTTTTACTTTTGTTCTAACCACGTGAGTTTAATGCAAGTAAGTTTGGGAATAGGGAAATTCTAAATCTATCCTATTCTAAATAAAAAGGGACAAGGTAGGAACCCCAAAATCTATTTGTAGAAATGTAGCATCTTTTGGGGGTGTTAGTTAGGGAAAAACCTTACGGCACCAAAACCTTTGGAATCTGTGGTCGATTCATGCGCTTGACAGCTTCCAACCTTTAACGAAACGTCTATTCCACGGCACGACGAACACTTCCTACGTCCGATGAGCGTAACTGTGGATTTCCATAGATTTATTCCCAGCATATTATGTGCTATATGGTCAGTCAGACAATTCTAGAAAAAGAAGCAAACAAAATATCAAACAGAAGCCTTATACAATCATCGTGGCCCATATACTATTCTCGGTACCGGATAAGCTGTTTTCCATGTCATTTTTGTATATTCATGTGTATAATATCTTCAATCGATCTCATGTCGAGTATTTCTCTAACTCTTCACGTATCAGTATCTCCTTTAGCACTGGAGAGGCTGCCTTATGCTTGCTCATGATGAGCGGTCTTGCTTCTCCGACTGTAGCCTTTGCCTACTCGGCTCCCAAAACTTCTCCGTTATGGCGGTCTTCGTTATTGCAACTATAGCAGCCATAGATCTTTGGCATGCGCAGTAAGTCATCTCATCAATATGCTTTGTCTGGATTTTACCCATGATGCACTTGTTCCACTATAGTAATGGTGGAGATATCGTTGAAGCGTGAAAAGCCTATTAAAAGTCATAATATAAAACAAATTGCATTCGAGTCGACTATTCTGCGTCATTTTTTAATTTATTAATTCATTAATTTCATTTATTAATTTCATTTATCTATTTAAAAGAAAAAACGAAAATAGAAACTAAATATAAATACGAAAATAATGTTTCGAAAACGAAAGCGCATGTTTCATGGAATATCTAAGCGATTTACTTCCCGTTAACATCTATTGGCTGGCGCTAGAAATGACATCATCTTGTCGTTCAACTTATGTGGTGGCAGCTATAACTTCTGTATTTTAATTATTTTTTCCGCCGTTAAGAAAAAAAAAAACTTAACGCGACGTTTGTTGCTCGCATATCTTCTATCGTTGTCTAGAGTCATTGTTTACCCGCTCTCCAAATTCAAGATTTTCATCGTTTTATCCTTAGATGAGAGGCGATTAGTGAATGACTTCAGCTAAACAATTTCTAATCTAAATTTTTAATTAATGATACGAGAGTTCGTAGGAGGAGGACGACCCATAACGTTCTAACGTTTTGGAACGTTACGTTACAGACATACGTAAATACATACATACATTTTTATAAATATAGATTATGAAATGGGGTTGTTTAACATTACTTTCACGTTTACAAGAAGATAATATTTTAGTTCCTTCTTCTTTGATAAATTTGCGAACATCAAATACATTTCCATATATAAAACATTTCCTTTTCTCAAATTAAGCAGTCTAAAGAAATTATTTACTTTTATTCTTCCAAACCTAACTCGAACTTCCATTTCAGCACCTGCTAATATTTGCACTTCAGGCACACAAAATTTTTCGCGCATTTGTCACTAGGTGGCAACCTTGTTGTTTTCGAGCTAACTTCTCACACACCGTAACATAGATTTCGTAATAGATAAACAATTTCATTAAAATTAGAAAGGAGGCGAAATAAATTTGGACAAACGTTCGAACACTTCCGAGCGATCTAATTTATTCCTGGGATCCAAAAAGAGCTTATCGAAATTCTGGGGATAACGCTTCAATTCCATTTTGTTTCCAACGTCGTATTTCAAAATTTGTTGCGGTTCTACCAGTTTTTTCGACAACGTTTAATACAATTTTGCGCATATAATTTTTACCTTCCCTCATTTTCATTTTCATTAAACTCATTCATTTCATGACTTAATAATGTCGAAAGCGTTTAGAATTCTTATTATTATTTTATATCTAATACGTAAAAATATCTTAAATTATTTGTTATAAATTATTTGTTATAATTTACAACATTGACAAATAATCTGAGACACTAATTACTGATTATTCTGATTACTTATTATCAGATAGAAATAAAGCGATAAGCGAAATGTTTTAATTTTCTTAATAGTCTTATTTTTTTTTATTTATTTATTTATTTTTATACCCCAAATATGATTTTTAGATGCATGGAAATTTCCAGTTCAGTAATCAGCAGTTCAAACATAGACTGATTATGATTATGACGATGATATAATTCGTAAATTAGTTTATTATTCAAGGATATTGATATTTTATTAACCCAGTTTTTATTTTTCATTAATACAAATTATGCTTCTTGATATATTAGGAGAGGGGATTATGTTTATTGGCGGTTATTGTCAAATTGATTTATAGTAGATAGACATTCATTTTACATTCAGAAAATTAATATCTACTGGACATTTTATTTTAATTTTCAATAATAATATGAACTCGTGTATGATGCATTGGAAATTAATGATTTATTAATTTCATTTTCCGCTTTAATCCCCGATGTGAACAATATAATGGATTTTCTTTCATTACTATATTTTGTTACTTGTTATAATTTTATATATATATTTATTACTTTTCAGAAGTGAATAAAATATTAGTTATGTGCTTTACAGAGTAATTACGTAACGAGTTTAAATTAATTGAATTAAAGTTGCTTTTTCCTTCGATACCGTTTACTTAAAAATGTATCTTGTAATGTCATTTGGTGGTGTTAAAGCGGTTCACTAGATTACTTCACTGCCAATGGGAACAATCACTGTGCTTGCTGATAACTTGCTTTAGATTGATTCTATTGCTCCACAGAGAAAATATTTCTTGATAAAAACAAGGATAGACAGAGCAATTGTGAAGGGACTTCCCAGAAGAAGCCTCGCTAACTTTTCTGATCAATCATCATATATCATCTGATTCTCTGTTTCTCTCCCTCCTTCTCTCTTTTTAGTCTGCAAGTAATTTCTTGCTTTTGTTATCAAAGAACATGAGGGAGAAAAAAATTCCTCATCAAAAATATAAAAACACGAGTTCAGACAAAAAAAAAAGCGGAAGTTCAAATGACATTTTGTTCTTATAACCCCTAGTGGAAGGAACCATAAATGGGCACATATTGAGTTCTCCAAATAACAACCATTCATCTTGCATATCGTAAACGACAAACATTTCTTCTTTTTTGATTCTGCTTCTCGAATTTAATGAAATGTTTTGAAATGGAAAGTTTTCTCGACAGAGATATAAGAATTGATTAGACAGACTCGAAAGTTGTTTTCTTTTTGGTTTCTATTACATTAAAACTTTTTAACTATGGCTTCGGTGGTATAAAAAATATTATAGCGCTAAACTTCTTTCTCAAAAAGGGATATTTATTAAAAATTTATATAGCTATGACGAACCATGATTAAATTTTATATATTTCATAGCGGATTAAATATCGAAGAATAAGACATTTGTGATATAGAAAATTACTTTTAATGCATGTGATTTACATAGTTATGCCCCAAGAAGCGTAAATTTTCTAAATGACTTCAGGAGTTTAAATAATTATTAAATAGTTTGATTATTTAATTCCGGATATAATTAAATATCTCTTTCTGTATTTTATAAATAATTAATTATGCATTAAAATCTAGTGATGTACAGTAATTGCAATTATATTCTTATATTTCTATATGAAGTTTCTTAACTTGATATTTCAATAACAGGAGCTAATAACAGTTCCGATTTTTTAAAACTTATGAAAAACCTAATATAAAATAAGTGTAAATTAATTATTAAGATTCAATTTTAATGGAAGACTGCGCTATTTTTACAAAGGAAAGCTTTTATTCATATTGAACCATGAAATTTTACGCAGTATGTTTGAAGGCAACTTAATTTTATTAATTAATAGCGGACCCGGCAATCTTTCGCTATTGCGAAATCTATAAATCTAAAATAACATGTCCTAATTGATTGACTGATTCATCATCGCCGAGCCGAAACCGATGAAGCTAATATGAAATTTGGTCTGTAGTTTTATTTTATAATGTAGAGACACACTAAGAAAGGATTTTACGAAATTAATCCCCTAAAGGGGTAAAATTGGAGATGTAGTCTTGTATGAAAATTCGCAACTTTTTAAGTTAAGTCCATGATTAAATCCATGAAAATTGGTATTTGACACTTTGTTAAGAAATTAAAAAAGACGTCTTTCATGATTTTTGAAATTTACCCCTTTGAGGGGATAATCTAATTAGCTTCAGAGGTTTCGGCCTAGCGATGATTATAACAAAATTACTTTCTAGAGCACAAAAATTATTTTAATACTGAGAGATAGCGCTGTATTTTAAACTGCAATGTCGTTTAATTGTTTGCATAATTGCACAACCCGAATAGGCTCCTACCGTGAGGGCACGCTCTGCTGGACGGTCACTCCGAATTTATAAAAAAATTGTTCTACATAAATTATAGATAGCAGAGATATATTTTCTGCATTAAAATATAATGTCCATTCACTGATAACATACACATACGAACATTGCTTTTTATTTATATAGATTGATTTATTTAATACTTTTTATAATTATCCCCCTTAAAACATGAAACATTAAGGCAAGCACCGTAGCCAACGAAAAAGATGGTCAGGTGGCTTCTCATTGCAAGCATTAACTTCATCAACCATTGTTAACGCAACATACAAACACGAGTAACCGACTGTTGATGCAAACATGACTGGCTGATTGTTCGCACAAGCAAGCAAACAAACATAAACCAAGTCTATTTCATAGGTTGTAACAAAAAGATTGGGACAGTGGAATATCTGGAGAAATACACATCGGATCGAAAAAACAAAAAACGACTTGTTTAATTTTTTCCAAAAAGTATCCAATAATACCAAACATCCGGAAGGAGGGGAGGGGGCAACATTGAAATCTTAAATAGGAACCCCTATATTTAATGTTTATTAAAAATTTTTGGACTTTCGAAATTCTGACTATGGATTCATAATGACCATCAAAAAGTAGAATAGGAATGTCTGTAAGCCTATCCTCTATCTTTTTGTCTTCATCGAAAAAATAAGGCTCAAAACTTTAAAAGTTGCACACAATCAGTGCCTCTATCTCCCACACGATTGTATCAATTGAACAAACACCCGGAATAAAACATTTCTCAAATGGTGGGTACAATCTCAAAATATCATTAAAATAGTGGTTCCTATTTAATATTTCAATATTTCCCCTACCCCCGCTCTCCAGGGATGATGCTGGGGGGTCGGGTTTTGTACATATATTAGCTTTTAAAAATATTAAACACGTGTTTTATTTATTTTTTTTTGATCCGATGGGTATTTCTTCAGATATTCCATGTCTAGTTCTTTTTGTTACATAGATATATAGATTAAAATTTACATCCGCCTTAAAGGATGAATTTCGTAAAATCATTACATAGTGGGTGCTTACGTCACAAAATAAACCTACCGTCAAAATTTTATTTACTGGTAATTAGCTTCAGCGGTTTCGGCTCCAATTGAACATTAATGCTATGTTCGCACTGCATCTTAATCACGGTTAAATAACCGCGGTTACTAATCCGTGTTTATCTAATCAAGCACTTTCCGTTCGCACTGCATTCTAGGGAAACGACGGTTAGCAAACGAAATGGTGTTTTCTACGATTTTTCCTCGCAATTGTGTCAAAAGACGGCGATAAGAGTAGCAACTGGCTTCTGTGGACATCAAATCTTGGAGTTATCGAAATTACGATGGATGAAGCAGAATGTGCTCGTACACGTAGCGGTTACGGTTAGCCTTTCTCAAGTCTGAAAATTATCCTCCCCAAAAATATTTAAGAGCTTTGGTTTCCTCATCAAACCACTCGCTTCTGCGCTTTCGCTTGACCGACATGTTTTATTTTCCTGTTCGTTTGTGCTAACTGGGATATGACGTCACTAACCGGGTTTCTGAAACACGGTTTGTTAACCGACTCATAAACGAGCTGTAAACGCGGTTAGGTAACCGAAGCCGGTCGCACAGATCTGCTTGACTGTGACCAAGAGTTAACCGTGATTACTCAACCGTGATTAAGGTGCAGTGCGAACATAGCATTACCAATACAGGAACACGGGCGTTTAAAGGCAACAGTCTTCATGCAAGATGATGCAACACCGCATGTGGGTCACCCAGTAAAAAAACTTTTTTGTACCCAGTTCGGCGATGAATGTGTTTTATCGAGACACTTTTCAGATGCGTGGCCTGCCCATTCACCAGACTTTAATCTATGTAACATCTGGCTATGAGGAACCCTGAAGTATCGTGTTTAATATGTAGGCGTACGGACCTTACCAGGAGTGGAAGCCGACATCATTTGTCATGTTGCAGCCATTTCACAGGGGCACTTCGCGCTACTGCTGAGCACGCCTTCCTGCGCTTCCAGCATTTCATCAACGCAGAGGGTGTGCATATTGAACAGTTCCTCTGACAGCATTCTAGTAGTGCCTTACTACCGTCTGTGTATGATCTTGGAGCGGTACTTTTTCCCCTGGTGACAACCGTATGCACTATTAAATTTCCGTTAAAATTTTCCCTATCTATGCTCTGCATAGCATGTACACGAAGTTTCATCACTCTCTGTGCAATAATGCAGTCTGCCGCCCACGGAACTTTATTTATAAACACCCGGTATATAAATTAATTAAATGTAATTGAAGCTCGATATTGTACCTAACCCAGTGTTCTCCACAGAAAATTTTATCAGGAAGGTGGAAAGATAAAATAGCCGGGCGGACAAGAATTAAAAACAAATAAAACATTATGCCGTGTTGTGCAGCTTTACGTGTATTCAGCCGGGCGGCTCGTCCCTTCAGAAGATCCTGAGGAGAACTTTGCTAATCTAACCTAATATAGCTGTCGAATTTCATTTACACCATTCTCTAAAGCCGGCCAGGTGGCCAAGAGGGCTACGGGGTAGGCTTTCTAGTTCTCGAGTCCGCCTGGCCGCGGGTTCGAATCCCGCCGTGGGCATGGATGTTTGTGTTTGTCCCGGGCTGCGTACTGTTATAACTTGTGTAAAAGGCGCAAAATGACCTTTGTAGTCGACGCCAAAATTTCTAGAACCCCCCCCCCAATTCTCTTAACGCTCCTGATACTAATAAGAACAAACTGTGAAATTTTCAGCGAAACCGGTCGAGTAATTTTTGAGATGGCGCTGGCTGTATTTTAAATTGCGATATCGTTTAATTGTATGCATAACTGTACATACCGTGAGGGCACGCTCTGCTGGACGGTCGCTCCGAATATATGAAAATTGTTCTGTTTAATCTATAGATAGCAAGGATGTCCATTCACTGACAGCACGCACATACACATATGAACGTTGCCTTTTATTTATATAAAATTATTTATTGGATTTTTTTATAATTATCCCATTTAAAACGTGAATCATTAACGCAAGCATCGCAGCCGACTAAAAAGATGATCAGGTGACTTTTCAGTTCCAGAGCCTGTCTTTATCATTGGCTATGGCAAGCATTAATTTTATCCACCATGTTTGGCACAACATATAAACACGACCAGCCGATTGCTGATTGGTCGCACATGCAAGCAAACAAACATAACCCAATTCTGTTTCATACTAAATGCAAATACAACAGCGCTACCTATTGGATTTCATTCAAACAACTCTCTAAACACTTCCGGCACTAATAAGAGCAAACCGTGAAATTTTCAGCGAAATCGCTCGAGTAGTTATTGATTCTATAGAACACACATAGGAACATGTCCTTTAATTTATATAGATTTAATTAATTCTATTATAATCCCTCTTTTTAAAAATTCAATTTGAATAAATAAAATTGTTATAATCGGCCGGAATAATGGTAATTATAATTATTTGCCGATAGGTAGAGAATAACTTTTTGATTGCGGTTTGTCAGTTTGCATTGACTTCGGAGTAGATCTTTCAAAGTAACTCTTTAGACTCTTATTTAAATAATTAGGAAATAACGAATACAATATTTATTAATATACAAGGGTAAGTCAATAAGTAAGTCGTAATACCGAATATAATTAAATTCAGCGCACTTACTATGGATAGTTGCATGTTTAGTATAAAAAGTAAAGGCTACGCAATCTACCTCCAGCCTACAGTTATTCAGCCGCAGCCAAATAAAGATCTTGTGTGTTTTGCAGAGTGGACGCGAGAAAAACAGCGCAGGGCTCATATTACTTAAATGCAGGAGTTGTTACAAACGCGCCATTGGGAACGCTTGGAACATCCGCTTTATAACTCGACTTAGGCCCAAGTGATTTCCGTCGGTTTGGGCCCCTGAAAAATCCTCTGAGTGGTCGCAGTTTCGAAGATAATGCAGCCGTAACCCAAGAAGTTTCTCTTTGTGACGCTATTGGCATTCAAGGACTAGTAATGTTTCGGATTACCCTGAAAAATAACATAAATTTCAGGCATTTCCTCTCAGTACTGTTTTCTCTAAGCATTTTTAAGATTTATTTATTACTTATCATGGTAGATAATAGAAATCCAAAGTTGTATTTATCTTGCTATTAGAGTTGCATAAGTTTGGACGCGTCATACGTTGGGACAAACCGATTTAAAATATTTAAACAATTCTTGGTGCCACGTGTTGTTGGTTTTCAGCACTTTGTCGAAAGAGGCAGCCGTTGTATTATCGACAAGGCCGAAGCTACAGCAATTTCCGACACAAAATTCGGTAATTCTATTCACTTCTAAGTAGAATGTGCTCCAATATCTCGTGCTAACTGTCAAAAGATAGAAAGATCGTAGAATAACTATGAATATCATACTTTGATTGGTATAACAATGGATTATTTGCATAGCAACATGTGCTTCGTGCCGCCATTAGATTTTCTATGGTGCAAGATGATATTAAGTTACCAATCTCCTAAGTCGGGACTGTTTTAATTTCCTAAGGTGGGACAGTGTTTTCTCAAGAAACAAACAAGGAACATCAAAAAGAGAAGAAACTAACGAAGTTGTCACAAAAGGCGCTTACAAAATTGCCACAATAGAATGGTTTTCCATAATCTGCAGGGACCATAGACATTATCCATTTGCGGCTGGATCCAATATATACAGTGCATAAATGGGTATGTGAAACCTGCATACGCACGGAAAAAGACCGTTATATATGTTTGGCATGTAGAAACTAAAAGCCAAAAGTTGAAAATCAACATAAGAAAAGTCAAGGAGTTTGTCTCATTTTATACTGTAGTTTGATATGTCCCGTCTTAGACCCCCGTTTCCATAAGATGGATAATGTATTACAATTATGAAAGCTATAAATAACTTAGGATTCATTTGGTATTTAACACCCATAATTGTTGCTGTATTGCTAAAATCTTCTATTGATGATTCATAAATTACTCTGGGTTTTTTAATACCGTTTGGTTACAAAAATATTTTCTTGAAAATGTCCCAACTTATGCAGCTCTCCCCTATTAGATTTCGTTGAATTAGACAATTAACAATATAATTAAAAATTGTTATTCCAATGGAAATATTTATTTCAACAGAATTTAAGATTTATCGAAATAAATAATATACACTTTTATATCAAACAATAAAAGCCAGAAACTGTGGACACCAGTTTACTAATTAAAGGAACACTGAAAAGACTAATCCACATGATAATTTTTATAGACTCAGATGTGTGATAAAGGAAATTTGGTTTCCGAAATGTATATCTGAGTCAATAAAAATTATCATGTGGATTAGTGTTTTCAGTGTTCCTTTAATTAGTATACACGTTTGTATCCTCTCGTGTATCCTCTGATTTATCTAGATATTAATCCGAGAGAGCTCTGGCGCAAAGCCTTCTTGTCTTTAGAGTCTGTCTGGCTGTGGCTAGTGTCTGGTGGTAGTATTTATGTTTATCTCTATAAAACCCTTGGAACTGATTTGGTTGCGTGTGAGTTGTGATGTTCGAAACGGCAAAACATAAAACATTAATCTAAACTATAAAATTGTCGTTCAAAAATCGCTTCATGTAGCTGCTACGTACAACCTTTTCCACTTCCGAGTGCATTCTTAAGGCCGAATTTCCTTTATTTCTGCCAGCCAGTTGGCCGAGAGGGCTAAGGCGTAGGCTTTCTAGTTCTTGAGTCTGCCTGGCAGTGGGTTCGAATCGCGCCCGTGGGCATGGATGTTTGTGTTTGTGTTTGTTCCGGGCTGCGTACAGATATAACTTGTGTAAAAGGCGCAAAATGACCTTAGTAGTCGACGCCAAAATTTCTAGAACCCTTCCCTCCCTTTTATTTCTTCGATTGTTTGATTACAACATATTTATTTTTTTATTATTTACCATGTCCCTCAGGGACAACAAATTATTTAAGGCGATTAGCCTATCTTTTATAATACAAAACGATCTATGAAGATGTTTTACATGTATAAAATGAATATAATCATTGAAGTTTAATTATTGAAGTTTTCCTGGTTACAGTTCAGAATACAAATTAGGTCTTGATCCGGTAATCCATTCCATAATATAAAAAGATGTTTGATAGGATTGCTTAAAAATAGAACTAATCAGGGTTAAACCCCGTTTTTTTTTTCAAGAAGAACTATAAATGAAAATTAACGTAGCGTTATTGAATGCTTTTTTTGTGAAATATTTCTGATTTAATTATTCTTGAACATGTATTTTTCCGTCACTCTTGTTTTGTCTGGAAATCCAAACATTCAAACAAATTTTGACAGTTGTTTTGTGCAACAATTTCTTACCTTCACTGCCCCCCCCCCCCCCAAACAAACAATCAAATTGGCAAAACACACTATGACGTCACAAACTGGTCCACGCAAACAAAAGTCCATAAAGATGCAGGAAAAACGAATTTATTAAATAAAATTTTTGTTGGGGAAACCCGAAATAGGAATGAAAACCACCCTAGTGCCTCCTACACGGCCAGAAGTATCCACAAAAAAGTGGTTTCGAGGTATCTCTTACAGGGCCCGAGCCTATAAAGGCAGAAACTGACAGAAATTGGATTTTAGTAATAGTGGATAATATGAAATGGTTTCATTTTACATTTTCGTATACCTCGCTCAGTAGGTAAAAAATCAACCATCTTATCTTATCTTATATATATATATATACATACAAAATTCATTTTCTGTTTGTTGTTTGCCCACTGACAGTTTTTGCCATCCGATGGCGCCAACATCGCACGTCGAATCGAATCCTTCAGAAATGACCGAGCTCTTCTTCGACCATGATTCTTATTACGCTTAGGGCCGGTTTTACCAACCTAGAATAAGTACTGGAATAAAGCTGAGATAGGATACATTCTCAGATAAACACCAGAATAAACCAAAGATATCCTGATAAAGTTATAGAGGTCGGATAGCCACTTATTCCAGGAATAATATTTCATATAGTGAATCGATGGAAGAATAGAAGGAAGCGCCTCTCGCCGAAAAAAGCGTCATGCGAGATTTCCCGTGGTGATCCCGTCACCCTCTAGCGGTGTACATGAAGAAAGCTTTGGCTTTCCTTCCCATTGCACAGAATTCTGCATTGAGTAACCTTAATCTGCTTTGTCTAATGATGCCGCGATGATGGTAAAATAAAAGAAAAGATTTTTTTTTTTAATTTTTTCTCATAACCACGCGTTTATTAAGCAATCTGTGTGTCCATCTATTTGAGTTAAATATTAAAACATTTAAACAATTTACCTTTAAAATTCATTATTAAAGTTATGATAGGCTACATAAATCAAATAACAAAATATTTATTTACAAAAACTAATAATTATATTATTTGAAAAAATAGAAGGAAAAATCCAGGTCGCAGAATTCATTCAGCTCCAGTTTATATTCATTTTTTATTGCAAAATATATAATTAAAGAAAAATATTATATGATATTAATATAAAAACAAATAAAATATTAAAACATAAATAAATTTATATAAAAAATCAAACATGAAATATTCATTGATATGAAAAGTTATCAGAATTTGTATCAAAAATGCAATTAAAAATATCAAGAAAGACGACAGCGACTGTCCTTTACTCCTGCGGCTATGGTTATGGTAGGTTAGTATTAATTAAGGAGCTGTGGCCAGAAATTTTTATATGATTTTACTGACTGAAGTTGAAAAGTGTAAAGACGTCATAATAAAAAGCCGGGAAAAAACATTTCAGCTATTACGGCGTTGCTGAATTTTTAACTAACAATTAATTAAAAATGCAATTAAAAATAAATGCTCTTGTATATTTCTATTGTGTTAGTCACTTGTTTTAAAAAGTTGCTTATCAATATGACACTAATATAAATGCCGTCAGCTGAAATCTATGTGTTCTGCGTTTTGTTTTGTTTTTTGTTGTTTTTTTTTTGCAATTTAATTTTTTTAAATTGACTTTTGGTATACTAAAAATTAAGTGAACTTATTGTTGGTGTACCTTATATCAAAAGTTTCGCAAAATGATAAGAAACACTAAAACAAACTTCAGTCACCTGGTACGTTTAAAAGGGGTGAATTTTCAAAAAAGGAGTAAAAAAAAAAAATCGCTTTTATATTATTTTAACATGTCAGCCACTTGGCGGATAGCTTTGTTTATTTGTACAAAACAAGAAGAAAAAATAGTGACTGAAATCAGTTATGCTGACGTTTTTTCATAATTATTTTTATAAGACTTTTATCGCTATATAGGTACTCCCAAGAAATATTCAAATGTTTTTTTTAATTATTTTCTTTTTTCTTTGCTCCATAATACTTAAAAATTACATAATTAGTAGTGTTTGTACTCCTGTTTTGTGTAAAGAACAGGCATCATCTATGTCATTGTTTGGAGTAAATTGAAAATATTTCTGATAATCAATAACGTAAACGTCAGCCAATGTTTTTCTCTACTTCTAAATATAAAAACTTACAAAATAAGATCAATAAGAAGTACGATAAAATTACTTAATATCGCTTTTTTATTTTACATAAAATTTACATAAAAGTATAATGTAAATTTTATGTACGATAAAATTAATATTACAAAATAACAATCACTTTTATAAAAAAAAAATCAGAGACATGGACGTCAGCCAACCATTTTTTTATTTTTAGTTTTATTTGTTTTGTTTGTTGGTTGTTTTTTTTTCAAATTTGAAATTCATTTATTTAAAAACTCAGCAGCAGCCAAGCTCGGTAGCTGCTCTAATCGATCTGTTATATCAATACCTTCATTCCATATAATTCTTAGTTACAATCAAATCATATACTATACCCGTATTAATACCAGCTCCCTATCAGTTTATATTGGGTGTGTCTTCACACTTTCATGTTTACCAGCAGGCGCTCTGCGGTCGCATCGCTTTAGCATTGCATGACCTACGTCTAGCATTGGATGTGTAGCGAGAGCAACACCACCTAAAACGAAGCCTTGACATCAACTTTCTGACGTCTTTAGAAGAGGATTGTCGTCGGCAGCTCATGTAATGGAGTAAATACACGAGCTCAATTTTTAAATAGAAATCATGGAAATATTATATTGATTTTTGTAAATAAGAATTCACTAAGTTTAATGAATAAACAAAATAGCAATTTATTTAATTTTAGCATTATTATTTAATTTCAGCTAAAGAATAAAAATTGAAATTGACATTTGTAACAATTAAAAATGATATAATTTTTAAACAATTCTGAGATTAACAGAAATTTTTATCAGAATTTGAGTTATTATAATAAACAAAATATAATTAATAATTACGATGGTTTGTATATGGCGCCATTTGCCAAGTCAATCCTCTTCTGATCACGTGAGTATGACGTTGAGAACTTGGTGTCAAGGCTTCGATTTAGGTGGTGTTGGCGAGAGGCGCTTCCTTCTATTCTTCCATAGTGAATCGTTTCGCTCAAATTTACGATCGTTAATGGCGGTACTTCCGGTCCGCTTCGATTTGAAAATGCCTTCAAAACCATAATATTTCGTGTTATATAATTACCATTTTAAACTACGATGGTATGAATAAGTGTTAGGGTGCAAGTGAACAGCAGATTAGATCTAGATAACCTGTCTGTATTTCATTTTCAATGGTCGACAACATAGCCCCCAAAAGGAGAAACGAAACGGAAGTTTTGCCTCTCTGATGTCTGATTCTCCAGCTGATTTTGTTTTTCGCGTTTGTTTTTTCTGCCGTGCCGCATTTTAACATCAACACTGAATGGAAAACCTTAGTTGTTTTTCCACGGTAGATGGCTTTCTCTTATCAGTTGGTGCGTTCACGAAACAGCCACCTTTTCCACTGGTGAATTTCCCGTGAATCGAGTGGAATTGGCGTGAATTCACGAAAAGCGAGAGAATCGCGAACGCCTCAGTGCATGATGAAGTAATGGCGATTGCCATGAAGACCAAAGCCTAAAACCTGGTGGGGCCCTTTAATCCACCAAGGCTTTGTGAAGGAGTACATGAGTCATTTGCTCCTGCTTTGTGAAGACATAAGTAGAAAACTGATAAAACATGAGAAAAGAGTGAACAAGGCGAAGGAAATATTTTAAAACGTGCAAAAGTAAAATGAAAAAAAAAATAATTTGGTAAAATCAAGATAAATTACGAACGTAAACTTCATAAAGAAGCCTATTTTATAATTTTCTTGAGTTTTAAAAGTCTGTACTTTAATAATTTACTTTGTAAGACTTATTTTTTAATCGTTTTTAAAAAATAAGTAATATTGTTCTCATTAGTTCTTAGTAAACTGTTCGTAGTAATATTCGTACGAACTGTTCGTAGTAAACTACAAGCAATTCGCAGTAATCTGTTCTCCTTTGCATATTAAATTATAATTCGATCTGGTTTTATATGAGTGTAAATGAGTTCCAAAAAACGAAGTAAAAAAAGAATTGGTAATAAAATGTGTTTAGACCTTTGTCATGTATTTTACTCAATCTTGGCTTTATACAATGGCTGAAAAAAGACGTCAAGCATCCATATGTCTCTCATTGCCATTCGATAGCCAAAGCAGCAAGAAGGCTTGTGAATAAGTGAAGATACGTGATGGTCTTCCTTGGTGGTCAAAATTGGTCTCTCATTAGCAAAATCGTGTAGTTTTACTACACTATTAGCAGTGAACCATTAAAAGTAAATTAAAATAAATAGATACACAAATTTAATGCAAATACATTAACATTAAATTGGTTATTACATACGGAATATAATTATACACTGATGTCTATAACTTAATTTAAATCACGTGTTTTTGAGAATAATTATGGAATTTTATGGTTTTTAAATTATTTGTAATTTTTTAAAAATAAAAATTTATTGGTTAAAAGAGTAATTTAAAAAATCAACTTTACAACTGGTTAAGAATGCAATTTTAAAAAAATACAAATTTAATACAAAATTACTCGATCTGGTTTTAGTTTACTCAATATTTGATTAATCGATTTACTAAAACTCGATCTGGTTTTAGTTTTCTCATCATACGTCATTTTTCACTTTTTCCACTGGCTTTTTGTGGGTGAGAAAAGTGACAGTAAGTTGCAGGAAAAAGTGATTTCACTTTGAATTTTCGAACGCCATGAATTCACTGTTGGTGGTTTCTCGAACGACAAAGTGGAAATAGTGAGAAAAGTGGCTGTTTCGCGAACGCACCCATTGTACGCTATGCACAATGATGTCAACAATAAAGACTGGATCGACCAATCTATGAGCGCTTCGCTATTCAAACGTGTCTAAGAAAATGATAAGCACCAGGCATAGTTCTCGATGAATACTGTGGACGCACGCTCAAACTAAAGATGTCAACAACAATAAAGAATAATGAAGTCTTTATTGTTGCTGACTTCATTGCTTAAATATACATTTAAGATATTTATTTTAATAACTTTCTGTTGAAATTCTACTGCCAAAGAAAGTCCCTATAATTCCATGAGAGCTAAAAAATTATTTCCAGCTTTTTTTAATGTTCAAAATTATTTTCTTATTCTTTACTGAATAGCCATACTGAATAGCCAGACATAGGTGCACGATAATAAGTGTGGACTTTTCCAGGCAATTCTTTAGACATGTGCCTGTGTTATCGCTGGTAAGCACTTGATCCCAAGTCCCTTGATTTAGCATTGAGAGTTTCCTCTTCTGGTATATATCAATATGTTTGTTTAGAAGGTGATGGTTATGCCAACACCACCTCCACTCAAAGCCTGAGCGCGAAAACGTCGGACATTGTTACATCACCTCAACACCTCCTAGAGAGAAGGTCTGCAGACAAAAGGTGTATAAAATATTACATCATCATCAAGCAGCTATTGTTAATCGTATTTCTACCACGGTCTATAGATATACATGGTCATCGAGCTCCATTGTTAAAAAAAAGCTAAAGTTTCTAGCTCCCAATAGGGCGAGAACTCTATTGAAAAGTGGCGCTGCATGTACAATCAGTCCAAAAACGCCTGCCGCGCCGCCCTATCGACAGACAGAAACTATACTTTCATTTTGAGTTTCAATGAAAAATCTCTATCGCAGGTCACGGTCGGCCCTGGTGCGATTTATGCGGCACCTGGCGCGATCTGTTTTCCTTAGCTTCTCGAAACAATGGAAAATGGCCGAAGCTCGATGACCATGAATATCTATAGACCGTGATTTCTACCAATAATAAGCTCTAAATTTGGTCGCTTGATGATGATGTAACAATGTACCGCAGTCCTACTCTTCAGGAGGTGTTGCATCACCCACGGTAGGGTATTGTTACTCATATTTCTACGAATATTAAGCCCGAAATTGTCCCTACCGTAGGTGTAATAACAATGTATGATTTTTCCGTGAGCAGGCATTCTCTCTAGGCAGTATTGGTTAAGCCTCTTCTATTGCATGATTTTGGCTAAGTCCAAACTTTTTAACAATCGTACAACATAACAAATTCTTATAGATCTAACAATGAGAAACCTAAGAGATCTTGGGAAAAAAGTGGGAGGGATGTCGCTTTTCTCGCAGATTTTCGCCAAACCCTTCCAATTATTCCATCCACAATGAACATCTGATGAACTCAGTGCTTGCCTCAGAGTATCCACCATTTGGAAATTTGTTCACACAAAAAATAATTGCAAATATGAGTGTGCGTATTCTTGATGACCACAATCATAAATTTTATAAACAACTACTCAGCTTGGGACCACAATTGCGTCAGGTTTAATTTCTCTCTCAACTGATTTCTGTATAATGTTGTCGTCAGTGCGAGAAATAATTATACACAATGTGTTCTCGAACATAGCCACAAAAATTGAGGACCGACAGTGGCTTTGAGAACGTACGATTCTTGCACCAAAGAATGAGAATGTAAATAAAAAACGACATCATTATGCAAGAGTTGCCAAGATCTTGCCTTACATATAAATCTATTGACACTACTATGGACCAGGAGCAAGCTGAAAACTAACCCACAGAATTTTTAAATTCGTTGGAACCCACCTGGAAAGCCACCACCTTAAGTTCAATGTGAAAGTAGGGCCAGTAATAATATTGAGAAATATGGATTCTCCGAAATTATACAATGCTATAGATTGTCACTATACCCACTATCATCCAGACAACAATTATCTAGGTTACAATTTCCTCTGGGATTTGTTTTCGCAATGACAATTAACAAAGCACAAGGGCAATCTCTTTATGATCCTAAGTGCCTGACAAAAAATAGTGTACCCAAAGGCATTCGAGTAACATATTCTATGTCAAAATAATGGTCTTTTATGCATAACGAACATTTATTAATTTTTTGTAAATAACTTAATTAGAATTAATATTAACTTATGGTGCCAATTACAATATTTGAACAATTTTGGATTTAATATATTCTGTTATTATATAATCTTTCAATTTTCTTAAAACAATTTTGCTGATTTTTGTGAAATGTTGTATGTAATCGTATTATTGCTACTATTTAATAGCACGGTTTTTTTTCTTTCAATCATAGCGGGCGAAGCCGCGGGTAATCAGCTAGTTGTTTAATAAAATTCACAGGGGTGTTGTTTGCCAATTATTGCACGACAATCTGTTTCAAAACACGTTCAAGTGTTGCGATGTCAAGTTGGTTACATATTTCAGTAATAAAGGTGAGTATGGCAATAGGCTAAAGTAGATGACTGTTCTTGGAAAAAACTGAGGAACCAGAAGGGAGCGTTAAATAGAGTGTTATCGCAATGCATCCAACATCTACGATCCTAATTTAATCCGCATATTCTTGATTAAATTACACAACTGCTTGAGAACTTCAAGATAAATATGTTCCTTATTTTGACCTATTGATATCATTAACGATGAAAACAGGCCCATCTAAATCGATTAGTTTCTCTTAAGGCAATGAAAACCGAACTACAAAAGATCTTGAAAGAAATGACTTTTCCAATACGAATACAACTGCCACCCTAATCACAACTGAACACAGAATAGAATGTCACTGATTATGTCTTGAACTTAGTTGACTGAACCGTGTAATTCGAGCGTTATTGTTATGAAACTTAGTTTAGGGTTTTACGGAACACCTTCTACATCTAGCAGAGTTAGGTATCATAGCAAACCGTTTAATTTGCTTCAATTTTTTTTTTTTTTTTTTTTTATAAAATACTCAAACTCCATTCAAACTGTCATGCATTATAAATTACACTAGTTAACACACATTTTGTAACTAAGACAACACATAGTGTTCTTAGTAGTAATTTGTATGTAGAATCCGAATCTGCTTTTAGATTTTTTCTATCACGTCACGTTCCCAAGTTATTCACTATGAGACTAACGGGTGTGAAGAGAAGCGTCTGCATTGTTAAACTATCCATATTTCGGGACCGCAAGGAAATTTACCAGGCCCCAAACACTGAATGATTTTAAAATGTTTCATTGTAAAACAAGAAAACTGTGCCTGCTAGAGAAATTTAAAAATTATATTCGTAATCAGCAGAAAAAATACTACCAAAAATCACCCACTTTCATTTTGTTACAAGAAAAATCTTAAATTTTGTTGGTCAGTGTTATTAGTCAATTTTCTTCGCGTGGTTATTAAATAATTTCTACAAAGCTAATATTAGATAACTTTTTACGAAGTTACACATATTCCCCCTCAATTTTTTAAATTTCTCCTAGGTAGGGTAATCATTTATATTGAATTTAAAAAATGAAGTAAAATAGCGTAAAGCAATATAACGAATTTAAGCTACGTAGTTGTAAAAGTATGCTTATAATTATGCAAATTATGCTCAATCGCCTATGAGGAAAAAATGAATTTGGTTTAAAAAAAATGAATTAGACGAAAAAAGAAATCTGATGTTTAAATCTGAGTGAAAGAAAAATATGCACGTCTCCCCTTTAAATGACAAGATAAATTAATTTATTTAATTCGTTACCTTTTCACTCTTTTATCAAGACTAAAACGGTTTAAATTAACTCAAGTAATTGCAGTAATGAATAAGGCTCATTTCATTGCAATGGAATCGGATTACGGATTTTCCAGAATTAAACGTGAAACCTCACTTTGTAAATTTAAAGTGAATGAGAGTCACGAGAACGGATGTCATTAATTCATTACGGATGACTTGGACGCATTTACGTTTTCGCTCTTAAAGAAGTTCTCCGTGTTTTACATTTCTAGTCATTTCAGAAGTGCATAAATCTACGGTATGTGAAGTTGATGAACGAATCACGACAACTGTTCCCTTAAAGCTTTGAAAATATTCAATTAGTTTTCACAATTTACATTGGTTATTACGCCATTGTAGAAGTTAGGCATCTATTGTTATATATATATTATTGCGTATTGGCAACACCTACAACTTTTTAAGATAATTTTAGAAACTATTATCAAAGGAAGAGAATATTTCAGAACTCTCAGACTAATATAGACGAAATCGATTCTTTATCCTGAAAAGCCTAGTGTTTAACTGAATGTCAGCTGTGCACCATATATTCAACAAGTTGTACGTTAATCACCGGAAATTTGGATTAATCATGGATCCCAATCTATCGACGTCGAACGGGTGTCTATAATTATAGGGTTCGAAGCATTTGTTATTTCTGGGATAAATTATTGCTCACCACTTTCGTGGTCAGGTTCGTTAACGCAGTTAATTGAAGTGCAGCAAATTGTATAGCGTTCGACTTTATTCACTGAAAATGTGTTCGTTAAAGAACCCCAGTTAAATGTTCCCATAGTAAAAACCACATTGTTACACCTGTATTTGTTTACTTCGACAAAGGCAGAGACAAGCGCTTTTGATTTTGAAACAATAACCAAAATATTTCCAAAACCATCTCTAAGTAAATCTATATATATATTTTGGTATGTCCGTCAGTCTGTCAGTCAGTCAGTCTGTCTGTCATGAATGGAAAATACGCACTTTTCATTGGCAAGTGAAACAAGTGACGCGAGTGACGCAACAAAAGTAAGTGATGCAACAAAGTAAATGACGCAGCAAAGTAAACAATTAAAAATCTCTTTTCTTTTTAACAATAATAATATAACACATAAAACAGTGTTGATTAATATTAATTAAACTGCTTTATCACGCAATGTCTTAAATTAAACTGCTTTATCACGAATTTCGTTAAAATTTTCAAAGTTTTAAATTCGGAGTTTTCATTGGCTCTTCAGACCAGTGACCAATAATAAGTCGTTAATAATACTACTTCAATTCTACGTGTGGGAGATTCGAAAAATAGCTCAATAACTGTTTGATGCATGTAATAACTAATTCTAAATGAATATCTATTAATAATGGTTCTTAATGAACAGGGTTATGGCGCCGACGAAGCGAAAATTTCAAACAATCGCGGAGCCTCCGCCTCGGAGGTCGAAGAAGCCTTTGCGAGTCCAACGGAGTATGAAAGCCGACAGGACCGAAAAAGGCGTTCGGTTACGCGTCAAAGGGGCCGACATAAAGCGCGTGTACGCAATGCAGCTGCTCAAGTCGGAAGATGAACATGTTTCGGATTGTCAACGCAATTTGCTTCAACAACGAAGCAGCAAAGCCCAGATACACGAAGCTGTTGCAAATATCGAAGATATCCAGCCTTGAACTTGATTGGCCACTTGGCTGCTGTATGTTCTCACTGGAAAAAGTGCCGGCGACTGTTCGATTGGAAGGCAAAATTGCCCTGGCAACGGCAACGAGTGGAATTGCAGCACTTCAATTAATGGTCGGGCGAACGGCACATTCAATGTTCAAGCTAGACCTGATCTAAATGTAACTTTTTCTGTAATACTCCCATTCAATTGCAGCATGCAGAATTGCTATGTAAAGGCAGATTCTGGGCAGATTTAGAAATTACTAAATATATTTCTTTTCGTATAATCTATGGGTGTTTAACATTGCTTATTGCCTCTGCTCGGTTGCACCGGGCACAACCAACGCCTCCTACATGTATAAAGAAAGCCTCCGCACTGAAACGTCATACATTGTTACATCATCATACTTCGTCCTTTGTTAACCGCATTTCTACCAATAATAAGCTCTAAATTTGGTCGACTTATGATGATGTAACAATTTATGACGTTTCAGTGCCGAGGCTTTCTTTATAATAAAAAAATCACTTACATTTTTGCAATGATGCTATTTTGGCGCGTTGGTTACATGGCGCGTTTCGACAACCTTGCTATTGTGGGTCCGAATCCTTCAGAATACACTTTTTAAACAGAAACAACTTTGTTTCCCGTCTTGGTTTTGCCTTGACAAGCTCGGCGAAGACGGGAAGGTGCGATTTTTTTTATACCATATGTTTCAAAAGTTCCCGATCGTAGAAGATGACTTTCCCTGCATGCCGTACTGTTGTGCAAGTATACTAAGGGCTGGTAGACAGGAGCCAATGTCTCTCAACCTCTTTTTTTCAATTAATAGGTGCTCCCAGTCGTTACGAATCCCGCTCTTTATTTTACATAAATGCAAATACGCGAATATGAGAGTGAAATAAAAGGTTAAAGTAAAAAATAGAAATTTTATTTATAAAACCTACGGTATACGGTATTAAGCTTATACCGGTACAGTAACAGTTTAAAAAGCGTGTATTGAGTGAAAGCAAACAAATAAAATACAGTATGCAAGAACCATAAGAGATGGTTCTCCTTTGGTGTAACCTACATGTTCCGTTCCTTTGGGAATGTAAAAATAAAATAAATACATTTGAGAAACTTTTCCACTATGTAAAACTGATTTTATGTAATTTATTTCAGCACATGGTTTATTTTAGTTGTTGGCCAAACATTACTGCTGCTGTCATAGGTTAGGCTTTCCCTACATACAGAAGAGGCAGTTCGGGAACTTTTGAAACACACGGTATATGTCCGTCTTCACCGAGCTTCAACATTTACGTGACGAATTTGAAGATCGTAAGCATAAGACGGGTGGTTTGAGCATTGTTTTTCGACGGCACAGAAATATGCCACCCTTGCGTTCCGTACGGAAACATAAGCACGTAGTGCAGAGGATCAAATCAAGGGTGATTTTCTAAAAACCGACGAACTCTACTTTCTGAGCGCTGGCGCAAAATAGTATCACGATATGCACTGATTCCCTGCCAGATAAAAAAACACAACAACGTCCGAAGTTGTCGGTAAATTGTAGAATCGACGGTCATTACGTTGAATGTTTTGAGTATTAAACAATACACCAGACAATTCCGAATAATCATGTTCAATACAAGCTACAATACTCAGCGGGGATAACGCAGGCAATTCGTTTTAATACCAAGAATACCGTTACACACGACTGATCATTTTGTAGTTCAAATGTCGACGATCTTCCGTTCTCCCATCTTATGCAATGACAATTAACAAGTCCCGGGATCAAACCTTAAACAACATTGGTATATACCTAGAGTAGATAGATACTGATAGACCGCCTTCGTTTTGCCTTGAAAAGCTCGGCGTAGACGGGCATCTCAGCTAGTTACCAGTAAGTAATTAGTAAAGTTTTGAAAAATATACGTAATTGATCGACTGTATACAGAATGTTTCATCTAAATTGAACCTATGAGAGTACTTTCAATAGAAAAATTATTGTACTCTTATCGGAGGGGTTTTTATGTGTACTTCATTTCCAAAAAACCGATGCCATTTTCGAATATGGAAGTCAACTTTGAAATGTGCAACGGAAACCCTTATTTTTAATGGTATTTTCAGATTATACACAGCATTTGAGAAATGTTTTATTCTCAGTGTTTTTTTTAATTGATTCAATCGTTCAGGAGGTAGAGGCAGTGAAGTGTGGTGTTTGGGTTTAAATAAAAGGCAAAAAACTGAAATCGTTCCTGAACACAATGGATTATGAAATGGATAATAATAGTATTATTCAAACATAAGATTTTTACAGTAAAACAAAACAATGGTTATACAATAAAATTGCAGAGACCTTTCTGAATGCAGTATAACCTCGGATGTTGTTGGTCGAATTCAGTATACTGTTTTTTAACAGTCCCTAAAAAAAAGTCGAAAGGAGTTAGATTAAACACACAGATCGAGGAGTTAAATTCAAACACACAGACTTTCACTTCCTCTATTTCCTAAACGGTTGATTCAATTAAAATAACACCAAGAATAGAGCATTTCTCAAATATTGTGTACAGTCTGAAAATACCATTAAAAATAGGGGTTTCTATTGCATTCCAGGTGCGCAACTAAGTTACCGGGTTTTTTGGATCAATGAAAAGGGGAAAATATCAAGAGAAATACAACAAATGGTTTATTCAAAGTAACGTCCCTCGCCAGTTACACATTTTTGCCATCTCTCTGGCAATAAATTAATACCGCCACGATAAAATGACGCTTACTTGGACTGAAACGATTCATCCAACCAATTTTGCACTTCTTCGAAAGTGAACAAGCGTAGCCCAGCCAAGCCATGCGTCATCGACCGGAACAAGTGATAATTGGACGGGGCCAGATCTGGCGAATACAGCGGATGCGACAGCAGATCCCATTAAGCGTTTTGATGGGCTCCTGGACAATGCAAGCTTTTGATCTCCCAAATCCCAGTTCGTGTAAGAGGAGGCAGGCACAGAAAAGAGAGAGCGAAAGCAGACGACGGAAGAGAAGCGAAGTCCAAAGGATGGAGAGAGAATGTGAAGAGGAGACGTGGAAAGGAGAGGAGAGAGAGAAGGGGAGAACAAGTGAGTTTTCGATGCGGAAGGACGAAAATCGTGAACGTCGGTGTAGAGACACGCTTTCCAGGAACTCTGAGACAAAGGGTGCTTCTAGGTGGGCATGCAAGCAGCAGGTCAGAGAATTTTCTTCTTATCCTAAGAGAAAAGCCGTGAACAGGCTACGCTGCCGTGTGTTCCGCGGGAACCGAGAAGAGTTCATCCCCCGAGCGCCACAAGGGGAAGGACAGTTGGAGGCACCGGAGTGTTCGCACGATACAGTTGCGTTGCTCGATAAGCAAAGTAACATGCCGGCTCAAAAGGAAGTTGTAAAGCTTTTCCACGAGAAGAAAGGAGGAGCAGCTGTGTCGTTAATAAAGGGTGCGAAGGTCTCGAACATAGAGAGGCAACAGAGGCCAGAGGACGATTGCATTTTCCGAGGAGAGACGAACAAAGTTGGAGAAGGCATCAGCCCAAACGGAGAAGCATTAAGCAAAACTGAATTGCTGTCCGTACCTGCGTTGGAGCAGGAAAAATTCCTGAGTAAAAGAGGTAGCAGCGTAAGCGCGCACATCACCGGTGAAAATTGCGTAGCGCGTTGCTAAGCTCTTAATTTATTTCCTTACAGTGAGTTATTCACTTTTAGCGCGAAATTAGAATTTTCCTGTTTGTGTAGTTTTACATATTGCCTAATTATCTGTTGTATGGTATGCGTATTGCAACTTAATAATTCTTGCGTTTATTTTATCTACCCTGATAGAAATTCCCACTGCATCGCTCGTTCCAGACGACCAGTTCAATATTTGGGTTCCAGTAATCCTCCCGACAAAAGGGTCACACGACGGGGTCACCATTGTATAGTGGAGAACGTGAGAAGGCCGCAGAAGTAGAGGATAATTTTGCGCAAGATTTGTGTGCAACAAGCTATACGTCTGAAGCAGAAAGTAATCGACGTTATAGCGAATACTGTAATATAATTTGTAAAGCAATTAATAGACTGAAGTATCTTGCTTTGATTGAATTTAATGTTAAAAGTTGAAGACTTTATTTGATGGACCAGGACGTTTGCTGAGCAGCCATTTCCATGAATTAATTCGTCATTGACTTTTATTAAAAATGGAATTTCATTCTGAGTGGAACCTAGGACAAGTTAGAATAATATGTCCAGGATTTGTATGCTAATTACAATTAACTTTAATTTTCCAATTAACTTTAAGTTTCTGACTGGCTAGTTCTTATGCCAGGGTTTGTGTCGAATTTCAGTTTTTGTAGTTTTCAATATAGTCACTGCCTTTAACTTAAACCGGAAGTTCCGTTTAAAGTTTAATATTATCCTTTTTAATGTAGGCAGTTATTGTAATTCTTTAGTACGCGAAAAAGCGGCTAATGAT
>JAHWFO010034945.1:0-13274 GCA_023313115.1 Rhysida immarginata | reverse complement strand
AATAGACTGGGTTTATTTCTGCTATCAACAACATCTTCAATAGACTATATCCTTTGAGTTTTCTTCCATCTCACAAATTTCTTCATCGTTTTTCAAAATTGGTGACTTTATTTATTATTTATATTTTTGTTTTTATTAATTTTACGATTTTCCCCATTGAAAGGAGACTGACCACATTTAAATTTAAAAGGTGATTTGGAGCGACGGATCACTCTTCACATATACATACGGTGGTGGAAGTTGCAAAGTGTACCGACAGAGAAACGAGGAGTATTTTATTGTTCCTAGTGCTGAACATTTATTTGGAGATGCTGACTTTTAAGAGGATAACTCATTTTAAGAGGATAACGTTTTAAGAGGATAACTCATTTTGTTATACTGCAAAATTAACAAGATACTGGATGACTGACAAGAACATAGATGTGATGACGTGGCCATCAAATTTATCGGACTTAAATTCCATAGAAAATATATGGAATTTAATGAAACGGATATTGGAATTTAATAAACTTGTTGCTTCAATGCCTTACCATATACGAGCTGTGATTAGGGCTAAAAGTCATCTAACTCGTTATTAAGATCATACTGTCGTTCATGTTATTATACAGTCTTAAATTTATGTTAATATCATTTTACTATTCATTATATCAAATGATATTGTAATGTTGCTAAACTTTTGATACGCTAAATCAGCGTTGCTAAACTTTTGAAAAGGGGCTGTACAGATAGAAATGTTCTCCGCTCATTATTTAATAGAGACTAATCAGAATACAGGCTTTAATCTGTTACCTTCCTCAATCAGAAAGATAATATTCCTTTCCGTATCAAATAAACAGATGCGTCAGAATATATACAAGTTATATAATATAATACTAATTAAACGCTACTAAAATGTTAATTTAGATTTTTGTATAGATCATTTCATTTTTTTAAAGTGCGTATCAATTATTAGGTTAATAGCGAACAACAATGATCATACTGTATTTCCAAACTTATTTCTAAAAGTTTTGGACACGAAATTGAATATAAATCTTACTGTATTCTATTACGTTTTATTCACTTTAATAGCCTTATATTATTTAATGAATATGTAAATTTATTTGTAATTTTCTATCCCTAAATCAGTTTCATTCTTTATTATTAATTGCAAAACCACAAATATATTTTTTGCTTAATGACAAAAACGAATTATCATGATTTATATAAAATCAGCTAATTTTTTGTGGCAATGCCAAAAAATATAAAGACCTTAGATTCATTTAAGCAGCACATTTCTCATCACTATTGCATTAGAGTATTATGACCACCTCATCGACATCAGATAATTGCTTTTACTCTTCAGGGAATCAACTTGGATTAAGGTCATTGGCCTGTGAGAACCTATCAAGGTTTTTAATCACGCAGAAGAAGCAAAGGGCTGTCGGTGTTCATTTTTATTCTGGCGCGCTTGCGTTGTAATACCTCAGAAAGTAAAAACTCTTTTTCAGGCTAATTCCTATAAGTGCAACATTTAGAAGTGCACTTCCAAGATTAAGTTGAACTCATTCCGACTGAGAAGATAAACTACTTTGTATATTATATTATATTATTCATATATTTATATATGATATGCTAAATTATAGAATTGTACAATTCTATTCTTTATCAATTTTTCTTAACTACTGTACATGTGTTTCTCTTTGTAGAAAATCTCCTTTGATCATCAGTCTGCATCGATCATGCAAACAAATATTACAATCAGGATACTCTTCTACTATGGATAAATTTATATAAATTGATCAAAAGTCTAAATTCTGAAAAAAAAATTATCGTATACGATTCACTTTTAATTCTCCATTAAATTATCTGTACTTGAATCTACAATGGATTTGCAATACGTGACCTTTTGTTTTACAAAAAAATACACTGCTGGCAAAAAAAAAAAACAATTATGCAAAACCTAGAAGAAATGGGTCGATTTATTTGAAATTTTGCACACATTTAGCATTGGCGTGATTGGTTCCGACCAGATTTGCATGAAATCGTCATTTTGGCATCTACATCGTACGGGAATAGTTGACTGTAAGTGTGGTGACAGCAACTGCAATGCCTCGCACACGCCGCTGTGCTCCTGTGCAACAACTCATGGAGTTTGACAGAGGTTGGATTGTGGGACTTCGAGAAGCCGGGTGGTCTCTTCGGCATATCGCGGCGGAGATCGGTCATAATGGTGGTTTCAGCAGTGGTTTACGAAAGGAATGCACTCACGAAGACGTGGTTCGAAACGTACGGTATCCACAGCAGAGATAAGGACCAGAGTGGTACCAGCTTTGTCAAGACCGTTGGTAACCGTTTGCTAGCTGCAAGATTGCGGGCACGGATCCCTCTAACCGAACTCCCAATTCTACAAGAATACTATAGGAAAGATGGAGGGATGCCACAAGCAAAATAAAGACTAACAACAAAAAAACTAATGTAGACGCATATGGGACCTAATTAACCCGGACAGAAGATCAAATGCCAGGAAAATATTGCTCTATAGAGAAGTAGAAAATGTGAAAAAAATACACTTGGTGATGCCGCGAAAGAGGCGACTGGAGAACCAAATGGAGGTCTGTGGTCTTTACTGATGAGAGCAGATTCTGCTTGTACACCAGTGATGGAAGTGTACTTGTGCGGCGAAGAGCAACAGAGCGCCATCTTCCACAGTGCATTTGTCTACGGCACACAGGTCCAACCCTTGGCGTAACGGTGTGGGGTGCGATCAGTTAAAACTCGCGATCACCCTTAGTGTTTGTGGATGGAAGATTGAACAGCATTCGGTACGTCCAGCAGATTGTGGAACCTGTTCTTCTGCCCGTCTTACAATAGGAGAGTAGCCTAACATGTTTTTCTAGCAGGATTACGCCCGTCCACACACACTGCTCGTGTTAGCTTGCAGGTCTTACATCATGTGGTACTACTTCCCTGGCCAGCACGTTCTCCAGATTTGTCGTTAATTGAGCATGAGTGGGACTTGACGGGAAGTAACGTTCATCGTCGCTGCACACCAGCTGCAGCAATTCCACAGTTGCGCCAATGTGTTCATGAGATTTGGAACAACCTATCCCAAGATGACATCCAGCATCTTTAGGGCTGTTTGCATGCAAGAGTCAAGGCCTGCATTCAAGCTCTCGGCAGTTATATGACCTGCTAATGTGGTCTGTTGGGGCATTGGAGCCATCCTGTACAATGTTCTTCTGCACGTATTATCTTGCAATTTGAATCATTTATTGTATGCCACCAATGCTACATGTGTGCAAAATTTCAAATAAATTCTTGTGCTACCCATTCCTTCTAGGTATTGCATTTTTTTTTGCCAGCAGTATACAGGGTGTTTCAAAATTATGTACAATAAATTTAGTGACATATTCTTCAGGTCAAAAGAAGACGAAAATGTTCTATAGCACTTTGTCTGGAAACGATTTATTTACGCGATACAGCCAATTGAACCCGTGGCTCCAAATTACAGGAATTGATCAAAGTGCCCGCCACCAGCTCGCACGCACGCTTCGGCTGGTTGAAATGAGCGACCGTCTAATGTCATGGAAGAGTTCGTCGCTAGCATTACGAACGGTTTGGCATGCATTTTCAATTCGTTGTCGCAGATCCATAATGTTAGGAACTTCTGTGCTGTAGACGATCGTTTTCACATGACGCCACAGAAAAAATGATCAGTAACTGGAGATAATGGAGAGTTAGCAGACTATAGAGAAAGAGTGGAAAAACGACATAGGAAGCGCTCCTTTAGCTCCATGCTGTATTGAGCAAATGGTAAGCAGGTCAATAGAAGAATCGGTGATCGCTAGACTACAAAAAGAGATGAATGGCCAAGTTTTGATTCAAAACATCGAGAGAAGAAAGGGAATTGCAACAACATCAAGTGTACATCTGTAGTAAGATTACGTGAGTAAGAAATTATTTAGACTAGCAGTGGCATCCTTGGAGAGGTTCATCCATTTTTTTCAAATTTTTATTAAGAATTTTTACTGTATTAATTCTAAGCGTTTTCCTATGTGTGATTTTTAAGATATTTCAAAATTTATTCCAAAAAAAAAGTCCGAGCCACGCCTGGGTTATCACCTAGCTTATTTGGTAGCACAGCAGGTCCAAACATTTCCTAAAAATAAATTTTGACTATATTCTGTGGGAAAGTGTATATTTTGGAAATTGAAATGCTGGCAATGCGTTGACTGAACGTTCGTTTCCAAGAATTTTTGATAATGAGCATAAAGTGAAGATGCAGCGACAGAACAATAATAAGGCAGCGTCTATTGATGAGGCAAAGGGGTCACGCGTGTCTCCCTTGAGCTCCCTATCAAACGTCCAGGCTGGCAAAAATTTATGTGTCTGGAAAGGAAAGAAAAAGAACGAGTATTGGTCAGAGAAACTCTGCATTAAAGCAGAAAAAGCTATATGGGCGTTTGAAACATCTGAACAACGGCAGTTTCAAATAGAGCAAGGGGGTATAAGAGCTTCTACGTCAAGAGTAAGAATAACTTGAATCTAAAGTATCTGGTGATGCTCCGCAATGGTAAGGCAAGTCAAGAAGAGTTTACATGCTCCGGTATATCACCTGGACTACCTGTTTTTCGTACAATACTCATTTCCAAAAAAGTTGGGACAGTGCAAAATATATAGAAAAAACAAAAAGGGATGATGTAACAAAACTTTCTCGCGAATACAAAATAGCAGATACGTTTATGAAATGACATAAATATACTGTGTGCACCAAAACATTTTGTATCGTGGCCGGGACGTTCATTTTGAATGGGGGAGTTGCAACACGTTCCAAAATAGTAGGGACATACGTTGTAGAAAGCGCCGTTAGTAGTGGAACCTTCCGAATTGTTCGGGAATAATCTAGAATGATGACGTCGTACTACATTCCGTATAAATAACAGTTGCCATCCGTCGTTCAGGTAACTTATTCGGAACGATGGGTCGAGGCAAGCCAGTTAGCGAAGATCTTCGTGTTCGAATCATTCAAGAATTCACAAACAACGTTTCTCAGCGTGCAATAGCCAGAAGATTTAACCTGTCATCATCTACAGTACATAATATTATCAAGCGCTACCGAGATAGTGGTGAGATCACAGTTCGGAAAGGCCAAGGTAGAAAACCTATTCTGAATGCTCGAGCTCTTCGGATCCTCCGACGTCACTGCGTCACGCATAGGAATGCTGCGATTACGGACATAGCCACGTGGGCCCGCGATTTCTTCGGGAAGCCATTATCGTTGACTACTGTACGCCGGTGCATCCACAAATGCAAACTTAAGTTATACTGTGCACAACGGAAGCCATACATCAACAAACGACAGCAACGTCGACGTATGATATGGGCTCGAGCCCATCGCAATTGGTCCCAAGCACGCTGGAAGAACATATTGTGGTCCGATGAATCAACCTTTACGATTGTTTACGGAAATAATGGACGCCGTACACTCCGAACCAAAGACGAAAACGATATTCCCGCGTGCTACAGGCGTTCGGTACAGAAACCGCCGTCTGTCATGGTCTGGGGCTGTATTAGTGGCCATGGAATGGGAGACTTGCACATCTGCAATGGCACCGTCAATGCTGAAGCGTATATACATATCCTGGAACAAGCTATGGTGCCATCTAAGAGGCGCCTGTTTGGACGACGTCAGTGTATATTTCAACAAGACAACGCCAGACCGCATGAAGCGCGCATAACTTCTGCATGGCTACGTCGGCAGCGCATTCGTATGTTGGATTGGCCCCCTTGCAGCCCGGATCTGTCGCCTATAGAAAACGTTTGGCGTATTATTAAACGAAAACTACGACAGCGACGACCCCGGATAGTTGAACAGCTGAAAACCTATATCCAAAAGGAATGGGACAGAATTCCGGTTACGGTGTTAGAAAGATTGGTGTCATCGATGCCCAGAAGATTACAGTGTGTCATCAAGAGGAGAGGTGAAGCCACACCGTGGTAAACGCCGTGCTGTCCCAACTTTTTTGGAAGTGTGTTGCACGTGCCAAACAGGAAAACCACCTGTATCTTTCTTTAAGCATATAAGATATGTGATCCCATGCCTAATTTATCGTTTATGTATTGTAATGCGTTGAAATAAACGGCAATACAATAATCCAAACAAATGTGTTGGAGTTCTTCTTATATGTTGCACTGTCCCAACTTTTTTGGAAATGAGTATTGTATTTTTCGTAGAATGGATATTCCCTTTGCTCTGTGTTGTATTAATTGAGTTATTATTTAACCATTGGGAGTTATAATTTAATTTTTTGAGATCTATCTCTTTACCTACACGTGTAATTAACCCGGGCAACGCCAGATACCTCTGCTAGTTAATCTATATAATTAATTTTTTTGCTTTAACCAACATTATTTACGCGTTATATTCATTCATGAGACATCCTTCACGTACACGTGCCATTAGACCAATATCTGCTATCACTAGTTACTCTTATATATTCGTTCATATATATTGTGACGATTTGTTTGATATATTACATACCATATCTGGTTATAGGAAGTTTTTAAGGGGGTATCATAATGGTACCATTAAAGCACGTGCCATTATAGTACGTACTTATTCCGGCTATCTCACGTTCGTACTTGTTCGTGCTCTGTCCCATATTAATGGATTGGTGAAAACAGACTTTAAAAAAGTTTATTCGTTTTCAAGTTATCATAATAAATACTAAGCTCCCTAGGAATAAAAAAATTCTCTTGATTTAGAGACCGAACTGTCCTTTCAATAATCGTCAAACATGTGCATCCTGCACGCGCACCGTCTCATTAACGTTTAGAGCACGCGCAGAGCCGAACCCATGTATGTTCTCAACACGCGTTTTTCCGAATGCGAGAATAATTCGTGTCTTCCAGCAATTCAATACATGCACTCTTTCTATTGCAACGCAATGAATTGTACAGACGGACGGACGGACAGCTGGACAAACCGATCACATAAGCACATTTCTATATATAGAAAATGTGCTAAAAACCAGAATTATGTTACAGTATAAAAATTTTAACTGCCCCTTTCTATCAGGCATCATATTCTTGAAATAGTTTATCAGAGAAGATTGTTTCCATATCTTCGTGATAGTTGCAAAGCGATTCCATATTTTTTCCAGGAGCGATCCCTCACGAATTATAGCACCAGCATACCGAAATCAATGTATTAGAATTTTTGTGAAATTCCACTTTCTAAATGTACAGAGTTTCAGCTGTTTTAGGTTTAGCACGAAATTCGGTCTCCTCTCGAAAGTCATTGACGGCGGAACGCGCAGGCTCGATGCAACTTTGTGAATGAAACGGTCTTCTTTCCCATTCAATAAAAAACTTTATTTCTTTCAGATAAATTGGTTCCAAAATGTTCTCCTGATAAGAATTCGTCTTAAACCTGAATTTTTAGGCATCCTCTTAAGCAATATCTTGCCACTGCTTCGGGAAAACTTTCGTGGCAAGTTTAGAATTTTCGGAATAAATAATTGTATCAGAAAATCTTTCGAACTCTTTTAGATCAACAGTTTATTCTCAATTTTAAATAGCTGATATACAAGTTAAATTACAATTTTTTTTCAAAATTAATGAACTCTAAGTACAAACCTGGAAAAATTGAGTTATTCGCGTATATCTTGACACATTGCTTCATAGATTATGAAAGTTCATAACCTTCATTGAATCTTCAATAGAAAGTAAATATTTTAACTAATCGTGAATTAAACTAAACATTTAGCTTTATTCAGGAAGCTTTATCAACGTTGAAGTTCTTCAATTAAGAGCGAAGTTCTTTTATAATGTTTCATTTAGTGAGCTAAATAAAGCTTAATTTTGCAACAATAAACAATAGATACATTTAACTCTCGCCATAACGAATTGTTTGTTGTGACAATTGGACAATTCGTAATAATGAATTAGTACCATTAGAACACGAACCACTAAACCGATTTGAAAAATGTTTTCTTTAACAGAAATTGTCATCGATCCTGTGTATAGTAAAACTCCTTCTAACATCTCCCTAACTTAAATTGGTAGGCCTTCTCACCCTGCGTATGATTACATTGTTACTTGGTTTCCTGGACAATCCACAACATAGATTGTTAAGAAAAACACCTACAAAAATAAACTTTCAACGTTTTATGATGAACAGGATTAAAAATAATAATTTTGGCACTTAAAATAACTCTCAAAAATTTTCTCTTCTATCCCCCATGATGCACAAGCAACATCGTCAGCCTTTATTTTTGTGGCGAGCCTGATCTACAAAAGCGGCAAAAAGTTCTGGAACATAAGGCATCCTTGCTCAGTTAGCTGCTTTTATTTAAGTCTTAGGAAAAAAACATTAAGAACTGGTCACAAATTTGATTAATTTTTTATTAAAGAGCTCTTCAAAGGCTACAATCTGAACAAAAAGACGTTGAGATTGTTTAATACAGAAATTAAGAAAAAAATTCCAAAGTTTGTGCCTGCTGGAAAAAATATTGGAAAATAAGAAACTGTGGAAAAAAAAGTAACGGAACATTGCTTTAAAACAATCTGTAACATCTTTTGCGATGCAAATTTTGGATTGTACCATTTTTAAAAGCATACATAAAGGGGGGGGGTAAAGTCAAACTATTTTTTTTTAATAATTTCGATTTGCGAAGTGTCAACATGGCGGCACGAAAGAACTATTCTAGTGATATCAAAAACCTTGTTGTTCGTCATATGGAAGATGGTAAAACACAGAGGGAAGTGGTACAAATCGTAGGATATGAGTTTGGAACTGTTAACCGAATCTGGAATAGGTTCAAAGAAACTGGTAGTACTAAAACATAACCTAGGAGTGGTTGACCGAAGAAAACTTCAACATTGCAGGACCAAAACTTAAGAAAATCTGCTTGAAATACAGAAAAGCATCTTCTAAAGTGATTAATGCGGAATGGAGCAACTGCAGAGTAAACGTCAGTGATAGAACAGTAAGAAACCGTCTTCACGAACATGGATTCAAACGTTGCATAGCACAGACCGCACCTCGCATTACCAAACTGCAGAGGCAAAAGAGTCTTCAGTGGGCCAGAGAGCATAAACATTGGGACCAGAGTGACTGGGAAAAAGTTGTGTTTAGTGATGAGAGTCTTGTACTTGTCGGATGTGGAGATAAAGGAGGAAACTTTGGCGCCGTACTCATGAAAAATATCAACAAGATTGCCTCATACAAAAGGAAAAGTTTCCAACTGGAATAATGATTTGGTCGTGTATGTCAGCAATAGGTGTTGGAAAATTTTGTATTGCCAACGGAACAGTTAATGCAGAAGCCTACAAAGAGATTTTGATGCATTTTCTTATTCCCACCTTGGAAGACCAGTTTGGCGACGAGGACATCATTTTTCAAGATGACAGTATTTCTTGTTATCGCGCAAAAATTATTAAGCATTTCCAGCCAACAGCCCGGACATCAGTCCCATAGAAAACGTTTGGTGTTTTCTAAAGAAACGTGTGAATGAGAAAAACCCACAAGCAAGGATGAACTGAAGCAAGCACTGCATGAATGTTGGAATAGTATTCCACAAGATTATTGCAAATCATTAATTGCTTCAATACCAAAGCGCATAAAAGCAGTCATTAAGGCCAAAGGAGGTGCCACAAAATACTAGAAAAACTTTACTTCAGTTCCGTTACTTTTTTCCACAGTTTCTTATGATTCAATATTTTTTCCAGCAGGCACAGGAATTTTTTTCATAATTTCTATATATTCAACAATCTCAATGTCTTTTTGTTCGGATTGTAGCATTTAAAGAGCTCTTTAATAAAAAATTAACAAATTTGTGACCAGTTATTAATGTTTTTCCTAACACTTAAATAAAAGCAGCTAACTTAGCAATGATGCATTATGTTCCAGAACTTTTTGCCAGGGGTGGTAATTGCAGTTCAGCAGTTGAAAAGGTGAATTTTTGTTTTGATAGAAATAAAGTTTAACTAGCTCATTATTATGTTTTATTAAATATTCATTTAGGGACCATTAAAAAATTTATGAATTGCATTTCTTTATAAAGAAAACAAAAGAACTAATTGCTCATAGCGGTTGCAGCACGATGTCGCGTTGTGATTAGGCTTCGACCAATGACAGTTAGGAGAGGATAGCTGGAGTTTTATTATATTTGTATCAAGTTTCAGCTCCCTAGCTTGTCGGGAAGTTGGTTTAATATTGATTCCAAGATTTGGCCTAAACAAACTAATATTGCAAGTTTAATAAAAGCTTTTAATAATAATAATAATAATAATAATAATAATAATAATAATAATATAATATATATTTGTAACAACAGTGAGGGAATACCCCACCAGATAATCCGGAGGGGAAAGCACCATGTTGTCCCCCTACAGGTAAACTGCCCAAAAACGGGGTTAATGAAAATCACATTAGCAACAAATAAAAAAAATCACAGATAAAGACGTACGAAATTAAAAACTCAAAAATCAAAGATGTAAAACTAGATAAAAAAAAAAAAATAAAGAAAAAATGATTAATAACATTTTATCTAAATTACAAGCAGAGAGAACAGAAATGTAAACAAAACCATAAATGCTTATAAAAAATGTATCTATGTTGATATATATCAAGATTAATATCTAAAAATTGAGGATTATTATAAAAATTAATTAATAATTTGACCAAGGGATTGACATCCGAAACATGCGTCCTCCACTTGTATTTCATAATTAAGTTTTTATTAGTACGAAGAGGGCGAACTGAACGATACTGAAGAAAAGTGGAGATGTATCTGACCCTTATACGGTTGTGTAAGATCCCCATAAAAATATTAAAGAAGGCATTTTTTATTAGATTAAAAATATCAAAAATTTTGTGAAAATGATCACTCACTTTAAACGTAAGAAAGTTCGCCAATAATAATAATAATAATAATAATAATGTAGCAACTACAGGGATACAATCCGCCAGATAAACCGGAAGATGAATCCGTTTGTTGCCCCCCAACAGGCCAAAGCCCAAAACGGGGTTAATGAGACATATAAAATAACTAATAAAGAAAAGAAAAATAAAAAATAATAATAATTAAAATAACTAAAACAAGTTAAGAGAATAAATAAATATGAAGATCGTTAGAGTCTGATAAGCTGACATCTTTGAAATTCTCGTAATAATTTTTAATTAATTTGTTAATAGGATTGATCCGTGCAATATGCGAATTCCAACGAATAGCAGGTTTGATAACATAACCTCTACGAGTCGACTTTAATGAAGGAAAGTTAAAATCAGAAAGTAAAGAAAATACCGCAATTCTGTGGTGAAAAACACTTAATAAAATATTAAAAAGATTGTTGCTTATAATGCGGTTTAAATTAAAATCTTTATGTTGGTGAGATAACGAGTTAATGTTTTTCATACGAGTTGCCACAAAGGAATTAAAACTGACACATTTACGTTGGATTTTGTTCAGGACCTGCGAATTGCCACCGAACCAAATCCAAGCACAATATAGAATTTTGGGACTAACAAAAGCTTTAAATAAAATACTCAGAATTTTTGGGCTAGAAATAAAATGTATAGATCGCTTTATCATCCCAATACGTCTAGAAATATCCAGATATATCTGGTTCATGTGGCTAACAAAAGAGCAATTGTCAGCCAGCATCACACCCAGATCTCTAATAGTGTTAGTTCTGGTGAGGACGGCATTATTAACGTGATAATTATATAAAAAAGGAGTTACGGACCGTCCGAACGAGACAACGAAAGATTTTTGAGCATTTAATTCAAGACCGTTGTCTTTAGCCCATCGGTGTACACGCAACAATGCCTCGTGTAATTCTTTACAAGCGTCCCAACCATTAACAGCATGAAATAATTTAACGTCATCTGCGTACATCAGTATTTGAGATCGGAATGGTGCAAGTAAATGCGGAAGATCCGCAACAAAAATATTAAATAGTAAAGGACCAAGCGGGGAACCCTGCGGTACCCCACTTTTGATGGGAAATATACAGCCAGGCTGATCAAGAAATCGTATTTTAAAACTTCTTCCCTTTAACATGGAACTAAACCACTCCAGAGCAATATCGGAAAAACCGATATGTTTTAACTTAGCAATCAACAAGGAAATATTTACCTTGTCGAACGCCTTGGTAAAGTCCAGAAAAAGAGCATCAACCTGCATCCTATTATCCAAGTGACGAGTTACGTAGTGTAAAAAAATAGCGAGATTCGATTGTGTGCTTCTATTCGCACGGAAGCCATGCTGTGCATCAGGAATATAGGGTTCAACATGTTGTGAGACTTGATCCGACACAAGTGTCTCTAGAAGTTTAGCCGGAAAAGAGATCAAGGTAATTGGTCTATATACTTTTTGCACTGACGCTTCAATTTTCTTCGGAATGGGATGAACAGTCACCTTTTTCCAAGCAGTAGGATAACGGCCGGAGGTCAGAGAGGTATTAAATAGATGCGTAAAAGGCAAAATCAAGGCAGTCAAGCAGCCCTTAAATATAAAATCAGGAATATTAGGCGACGTACAGGCTTTAGACGCGGATAATTTTTTGGCTCGATCCATGACTTGCTCGACAGATACAGTAGTAAACCGAAAAGGGACACTGATATGCTTCCAGCAGTCAGTAAGAGTGATTGCATCCGCCTTTAACATAATATCATTATCCATAGAAGAGGCAAAAGACATACCCAAATGAAAACGCTCATCATTATCGAGCTGCGCGGATTTTCGTTTATTCAAATTAAGACATTTACGAGAAATGTCCCAGAAAGACCTCGGATTTGTACAGATCTGATCCTCAAGATGACTAAAATAAAGTTGCCGATCAGAATTCCATTTACTCTTAAAGAGCCTTCTGGCGTTGTTGAATTCCATATAGTCATGATTGGACTCCGAAATTTTAAATCTTTTATGCCAATATTGTTTGATGCGCCAGACGTTTTTAGTATGGTCTGATATCCAGACAGGGAAAGTAGGATATTTCCTGTGCCTGTCACTGCGATTGTAAGCTTTGGAAGTTTTCGTATGTACTGGAATATTATTATGAATCGCTGACCTAATCGTTGCGGTGATATTCTCCCAAATAAAATCAACGTCATCAGACGCCAAAGCTCGATGGAAATCACTATTTGATATTGTATAGTAGAGATTCAGATAATCTCCGAGGTGAAAGTTGTAATCCGACTCCCTAGGAAGGAATTGTATCTCAAAAGTCACCTGCAGATGCAGAAGCAGAGGCGGATGATAGTCGTCTGGTATAACCAGAGCAGTGTC
>JAHWFO010034944.1:0-38395 GCA_023313115.1 Rhysida immarginata | reverse complement strand
ATAATAATAATAATAATAATAATAATAATAATAATAATAATAATAATGAAGAGTCATTAATTATAATAATGGCAAAATGAAACAATGGAGTGTCAAAATGTTTCATATCCAGTTTCTGCATAATTATTCTTAACAATATCTATCATTTCTCTGTCATCCACTGTATTTTTTCACTGGTTTTCCCTATGGAGGAATTAGATGTTTTGATTGGTTATCGACGATGTTGTCGCTGGTCGCTTCCAATTGAATTCAGCTTAATAGAGGCGACGTCGCCTGAAAACCAATTTTTTCTGTCGCGCATGACCAAGGGCAAAAACGAGGTCACGCTCGGGCGACAAGGAGCGATGCCGACGCGTGCGCAGTGCCCATGGCGCGACCCATGTCGCGCGTGACAAAGCGTATTTGCGGCGGGCCTTATAGTTCGCCCCGTCTACCATTGGCTATGCAAAATAGATGTCGAAGTCGAAGTAGGTGGGATAATGGACGAATAAAAAGGGAGAGCGAGGAAGCAAAAGGGACTGACGAGTGGTTTCCGATGACGAGCTCTTCTCCCGACGACCAACTCTCGAGGCAGTGACGAGACAGTTAGACCACGAGGATCAAGGGAAGCAATAAGGATCCATCCAACCCGAAGTCAGCCTTGTCTCTGCCGGGTCAAGGGTGAAGCCGACGTTTACGGCGTCGGAAAACAGGCAAGTTCATAGCAATTACGCACTAATTAGAGATTAATATTTAACTGCACCTACTGATTCGGATTTATCTTCAAGCCACAACACGCGGAAGAGACATCGTCAGCCGTCATCGACAGCAAAGTCTGCCTAAGTCTGCACGGACAACAGATCCCCACAACTGACCAAGCATCGCAATTTACTCGGCATTTATGTATGTGCCCCTAATACGTGTCGGAATGTGTTCCTCACCAAATACTTCGAGTGACCCTTCTTCCAGGAACGACCTAGTTGCAAATGCCAAGACTCTTGCGCTGAGCTCCTTGTTTCGCGGGTCCGTACGCGAGATAGGTTTAGTGCGCGGAATACCTTTATGAACCACACGAATCGCAGTAAGTGATTAACTGTCCGATCATTAAGCAAAAATAGTTATCACAATCTAATGAACTTAAAATTTCATAATCATTCGGAAATTAATGATCATCGTGCGTTGCTTTGAATTCTTGCTAAAATGTGTGTTTGTTTATGAATCTATCAGGTCAACCATCGATGACTACAGCTACCCTTATATCACAATCTAAAGATTTGAGCTCATCAAGGACTGTGGCCTCGTCTACCCAATGGAAGTGGCCCAATTGATCTTTATAATAAACTCTCGTTCTCACACACCTTCTTAGCCTTCGTAGCCTTGAGTACCCACGTGACCACATAAAAAATGGTGTTCCTTGGTCGTGTTGTAAGCACTTCTGATTTAAGTAAAATTCGGGGGTTTTTTTCATTTTCTATAGGTTTTTACTATTTTAAAGATTTTTATTATTATCTTTATTAATTCAACATACTTTATTAACCTGAAATGATTTAACATATAATGATTTAAATGTTTACTGATAACCTTTCATAATTTTAATTTCATAGTCATTTCCAAAATATCTATAAAATTATTTTCTAATGATGTTTATTTTTTCTCCTCACCCTGACAATTGGGACACAACAATATTTAATCATAGCAACAAAAATTTTGAATAACAACAATTAAAACTTTCACTTACAATACAGTCAACAAATACCAGTGACGTTTAGTAGCAACCAATCACAATGCAGGGGATAAAGGTCAATTAGGACAGCAAGAACACCTTCGCTCAAGAAGAGGAAGTGTTCATTATTAATATTGTTTCGCTAACTGAACTTTGAACATCAATAATATTGTTTATTTGAATTCATCATCATTGAATATTTTCCTTTATTAAATTTATTTCAACTCAAGAAAGTTTTCCCTTCTCACTCTTTTAATTACACGTGACACCTTAAATGACACAAATAATTCTACCATTCCTCAGGTGTAACGTGGCTGAGTACTGTACTGACAACAGGCTGCAGATCTGCTTAGCACAATGGGTATTTTCCTTCCTTATTTCTCTTCACTTGGCCCCAATCAAGCTCAATGGGATTTAAGCAACAGTGTTAAGGTGGTAGACAGACCACTTCATAGCCCGATTCCTTGGCTCTTTCATCAAACTCGTACCGGACAGCGATGGCCTTGTTTTCCTTAACAAAGTACAGTAATTCTGCCTTTAAAGGGCAAGGTGGAATGGGGATATTGTTATTGCACAACCACTTTCTGTGGCAATCAAAAATCATTTATAGAAAACCCATTGTGTATAAAATTAAATATTACGATAGTGATGAGATCGCTGGTATATTCTATGAACACGAATTATAAAAGGTAATAACACCCAAGTGATTATTCGATGATAGGATTATTCGATGGCATACGAGGCTTCGTGTTCGTGAAGCTTTTGTTAAATGGCAAGGTTACCCAGACAGCATGAAAATCTAGGTTTGGGTGCAGGTCTTTTAAACGATTGAGAAGTTGGGTTATGTGTCAGTTGTGATCATGATTCATCATATGATCATGTATGAAGACTAGGATTTCTACTTTACATTGCTCTCAAACTCGCCTATAGGAAAAAAAAATCGCACCATTACAATGGCTCATTTTATTATATGGTTATCAAGCACACTACATTTCCTAGGACAAGAGGAGGTCGCATTTACGGAAACACATTTCCCAGCCCCGTGTAAAAACATACAGCTATAAACAATACTTTTAAAATTGGCTTTAAGGTTGATCTCATTGAGGAACAAATCGAATTCAACATTATACCACCTGTTAGAATTTCTACACTCATGTCTTTCATACATGAAATAGAATTGGTTTTGCTATAATTTTTGAGAGATGATCTCTTTTATCATAACCCTGTTTTTGACCATAAAATTACTTTGAGTTTATCGCCAAATGTGGGGATTCCTTTTTAATACTGGAAAGTGTTTAACCTTACCCCTAATACATTCTTTGTGGGGTGAATATTTTTATCTCCTGATTATAAATCACTCTTAAATGCGTGTCAGATTTTTCTTTTACTTTAAGAACCCCAAGGCAATGTCTATGTACCAAAAGTTGTTGAACTTAAGAGTTCCAAATTACAAAGCAAGTGTGGCAGTTATTTTTTTTTTGCCACAAGATTTGTATTAATTGTTTTCCCCGTTTCTGTTACTATTATTTGATATTAAGTTTGTCAACATTTTTTTTATTTGCAGCTAAGCAAACAATGGCAGGTGTCACGTATAGATCGTAGACGGTAGTGATTGTAACACGTTCTTGAGTATAGAGCTTATTCATGAGCCTTACAATATGGCGGCAGCAGCTTCAGCTCCGCCGTTGATTGGCAGCTGAAGCTGCTGTCACCATGTTGTATACCAGTTTCACGCTGTGATTAGTTGCTGTGGAACGACGTCACTCTGATGAATAAGCTCTATTGTTGATGAATATTCTTTTTGAGTACCAGCGTTTTTGGAAGGCACTATACGCCAGGCTCTAAGGCACTATACATTTGAGGTCAAGAGTTTTTTGAATTGCCTCCTGTGGGACTTGATGCCGGATTCTTCATGATAACAGTTGTTCGACTTGCCTCCAGTGGTGGAGTGTGATTTTCACTTAGTGTCAAGAAGCCATTAAAGCGTCACACTTTTGGTGCCACAACCCCGGAAGAATTCTACCTGATTTGTGACTTTGGATCTTTGGACTCATTCTGTGGAAGGTGGATTGTGTGAAGCTTAGAGTTAAGTATTACTAAATATTTATGAAGAATATTTGCATATGGTTTATTTGTTTCTTTGTGGACATTATATGTAATGGTTACTCCCACCCAGCGAGAGATGGTAACAACAACGTCAGGTGAAGGAATAATCGCTCCAATGGTAGCCGGCTTTTTTGGGGCCTTACCTGTGCTCACAGGAGATGAAGGAAGTATTAATCTCACAGGATTTCTCTCAATTGTTGACAGTATTGGTGCGGTTGCTGGATGGACCGATGATATAAAAACCAGTATGATTAAGGCCAAGATCAAGGGACCAGCTGCAAAGAAGGTAGCTGAATATGAGTTATTTAACCTAGTAGACTATGCGGCTGTTTGTGCAAGGCTAACTCAGATATTTGAGAAGCTGAAGACCGAACGTGATTACTTTAACGATGTTGAACAAGGGAGGAGGGAATCTGCGTATTTTGCCAACAGATTACAGCTGGCCTTATCAATTCGGACCCTACGTTTTCAGGTAAGAGAGAAGAACTGTTATTGAAAAGATTTAAAAATAGCTTGCAGATGGGACATAAGAAAATGTTAATGATAGCAGCCCTGAAGACTTACAAGCAGGCTCTAGTTTTGACATTGCAGTCCAAAGAAATGGACAGAAATGTGTCAGCAAGTTCTTGTTCTGCTGAAGGCTTAAGTCTTGATTTTGAGGATACTGGTAGTGAAGCTAAGAAACATGAAACACCAAAATCCTCTATGATTCAACAGGTAAATAAGGAGAAAGAATGTGATAAAACCAGTATTCAATCGCAGATCACTGATCTACAAAAAACCGTCCAGGATCTCATTTTGTTGGTGAATGATCTTGTTAAGCAAACTCGAAGAACGTTTTTAGCCTACGGAGGATGAAGTGTTTCCTTTGTAATAAAGAAGGACATTGGATAAGAGATTGCCCCTTCAGAAAATCGCAGTCTGAAAATAGCAATGCGGATCCTCCCAAGGCAATGAATATTATAGAATTAGGCTGTGATGTTGACAATCTCTATTGACTGGTCATTGAAATTCAAGGGAAACAATTTAACATGCTTGTAGACACGGGGTCTCAAGTCTCGTTTATTGATGAAGAGGCAAGTAAGAAGATACCCCACCTGGAAACACACTCTGCTGGAAATATACTTTTACAGGGTGATTCCAAACATTATTTTTTTTGGTTCACTTCTTTGGTGGTCCTCTATTTGCCTTCGGGAGAAAACCTTCTCTGAAATATGAGGTGTAACACCCTTTTTACACCCCTGAAACTTCAGGATAATTCGTCAAGTATTTTCTAGATTTTCGACAAAACGTCTAAAATCGAAAGTGTCCGATTACTTTTGGCTACATAGTGTATATTGATAATGGTCTACTATCGATAGATGATCTTTTCGAGACTGCTTGAAACGTTTCCTGTTGCAATGTCTATGTCGTGCAGTTTCGACATGAGGCTGCGTCAATTTGATTACTTTATTGCTTGAATGATTCACCACTAATTTCTCTTTTACTCTTTGTTCAGTATTGACCCCATGAACGCATCCTACTTCTCTTAGTGATGTGGAATTCACCTTTGGATCTGAGCTATACGATAACCTGTGCTTGTGTCATCATGGAATTTGCCTGTTTGTTGCTCTACTAGCTGCCTAATTCAGTATTACTTGAATTGAAGATTGATCTCAATTGTTGCAATTCTTTTGTCTTATAATGTATCATTTCTCATAATGTACTATGGAGATTATGGTTTATTATCTGACTGCTAAATAAAGAAAAATAAGTTATTTTCCTGTTTATCTTGTTATATGTATTTAAACCTTTTTATTATTATTCCATATGATACATAGAACGTGAAAGCCATTAAAGCGTCACACAAGCTTGAAGCCATTGATTATCTAAAAGAGCGTTTTTAAGCAGCTGCCATCGATACAAAGTTGGTTGATGATCTTATAGGTACCCTTGAGTACTTCACAAAATTTCCCGCATTTGTCAACATTGGCTGAGTACATGATAAGTTGAATAAGAAATTGAAGACCCCCTTGGTTATGCCCTTAAATGGCACAAATGATGGGTTCTTCAATTTTATTATTTTTGACTCACTTGATATCCCAGAACACTGGTTCTTATAAAATTCCTTAGGGGTATTACGATAGCCATAGAGACATGGACGCACTCAATAAATTAATTCTTTCAAAAGAACAGACTTTTTAAAACATCAATCTCACGCCTAACAAATGTTTTAATTTCAAAAGCACACAGCCTCAGTACACTAGTTTTAGTTAAGGTCTATGTTACACATTGGGTTTCAAAACAAGCTTTTCGATTTGCTGCTCATTATTTGTGAAGGCTCAATCTCAATTGACTTTACACTAGTTATACGTGGTTATTATCTGTATACATACATCATCCAACCTGAAGTTGTTGGAAACACATTTGCTCTGCTCCTATGGATCACTCTAGTATCACAGGCTAGACGAGAAGTGATATATCACACTTTTCACTCGCCAGACTACTTTCCCTTAAGTAAAAACATCATTGGCACGTTTGAAATTTGTTCAGAGGGGGAAGCAAAATAATATAATATTTAAGGGGTGATAATTTAAAGGAAACCCTGAAACTTAAGAATGATCGTGGCTAGTTAAAAGACTTTTATTTTGGTTTAAAACATGCAATATTTATTTATAAAATATCAAAATGTTCTGTACAATATGATTTAATGGAGGAATAGGCATTGCGATCTCAATTACAAAAGAAAAAAAAATATTTCTCGTAATACAATAAAGAAATACTTAAATGTATGTAAAATACAGCAAAACACTGTAACGAGAAATATTAACATTCAGCGAATTAACTGTAACCTTATGGGGTAACCCGCAAAACAATGCTGCTCGATAAAGAACCATGGCTGCCACGAGAAAGTGAGAAATTCAATAAAAAACTAAACATCGAATGGCAGGGTAAGAGGAATTCGCAGAGCATTGGAATGAAAATGATAAATGGAAGTTGAACGCCATGCTGCAGGCTAGGAAGACGTGGAGGACCAGAAAGAGGGACGACTGATCAAGCCAGAAGCTGGAAGTTGTCTGTGTTAAATAAAAAAAAAATACAGTAACCACGGAAAGAACATCAACAAAAATGGGACACACATCCTCGTGATCACGAAAATTATTCACGAGAGACAACTAGCTGCAGACTGTGATAATCACGTGGACATCTTTTAATTAACATTTATTAAAACAATATATACTCAACAATCACTGTCTGCAAAACGGTAAAAAAAACCTAAAGAATAGAAAAAATAGAAACTTAAATTATATCTATTTTTACATAAAAAATCTAAGTTTTCCCGAACAAAGCCCCCTGTAATTTTAGGTACTGACGTTACATATACAGGTTCAAAAAAAATTGTCTAAGTTACAATAAACAAACAAACATTTATGCCTTTATTATTTCCTTTCATTTTTGTGTGCGCACACAGTATGTTTTGCCTTTTTAGCAAAAAAGACAAAAGTATATTTTGCATTTTTGGTATACCATAATTAAAATGTATATTAAACGTACAATACGTTAATAAAAAAAATTACATATCATGTAGTAAAAAAAAACAAATTTAGTTACTGCCTTCACGTAAGTTAAGAACAAGCCCAAAAAATATCCTTTTGTGATTTTAAAGCTAATGTCATTTAACAAAATATTGCGTTTAGAACCCCTCTCATCCCGTGAAGTAAATAACTTTGCAATTATGAAGTTTAAAGGAACAAGAAAAAACTTTGTAAATACCCTCGTGTAGGCCAGCAAACCAATGAGTTAAGTAATTTAATATAAATAATTACTTATCCTGCTCAGCTAAGGATAACAAATCCAGGAATCTGCGTAAAGCAGGGGCAGATAAAGGTTTAGTTAGTGTGTCTGCCGGCATGTCGGGGGAAGAACAGTAGGTAAGAATCACATTCTGAAGATTAATTTCTCGCGCGATGAAATTATGCAATCTCAAGATGTGTCTTGTCCTACTCTTCGATTCTAATGCTCCCAGACATGCTATTGCAGACGTTGAGTCAGTATAAATGATTGTGGGGAAAGAAACAAACTCCCCTTGTCCTAACTCGGTTATGAGGTCCCAAAGACATTTCAGTGACTTCACGCATTCGTTTATAGCGATTATTTCGGCTTCGCAGCTGCTCAGGGCGAATAAACGTTGCTTCTTAGATGACCAGGTTATGGTATTTTTCCCTATTTTTGATCAAAATTCCAGAGTATCCTTTACTCTGTGGGGTGACACACCAGCTAGCGTCAGCGAATGCGCACAAAGGACCCGTAGATGGGGTAAAAATGAGAGATGTGTCGCAGGTGTGTTTAAGATAAGAAGCGACGCCCTTAAGAGCAGTCATATGCAAATGTGTAGGCGATTTAGCATATCTCGGCAGCCTAGTAATTGCAAACGCTATATCCGGCCGCGTGCAAGTCATTACATACATTAAGGAACCAAGAAGAGATTGGTAATTGGTAGAATCGACCGGTTGTGAATCCGCAGTATCATCAAGGTTCATATGAGGGCTTAGTGGCATGGTCTTTGGTTTGATGTCTTGAAGGCCATAATCATGCAGGATTTGCTTGATATAATGTGCCTGTGATAGATGAATTGAACCGTTCACTTGTGACACATTCATACCTAGGAGATGCTTTACCACTCCTAACTCCACGAGGTCGATTTCTTGTTTCAGTTTGGCCATGATGGAGGTTAGGATTGAGACATTTGTTGTTGCTGCCAAGATGTCATCCATGTAGACTGTTAAGAGAATTGTGCACCCAGCATTGGTGTAGTAGAAAAAACAATCTGCTCTGGATGGAGTGAATTTTAATCGGGTAAGAAGCTGATACAATTTTACGTACCAGCATCTTCCATTTTGTTTGAGGCCGTAAAGTGATTTACGCAATTTGCAGACGTGATTAACTGGCGTTGATAATCCCTTGGGTGGCGATAGATATATGGTGTGGTCTATCGGTGCGTGAAGATATGCACATTTGACGTCATACTGGCGTAGTGACATCCCTGTATTTGCAGCTATGGCAAACAGTAAGCGGATGGATTCCATTCTGATGACAGGTGAGAAAGTTAACTCATACTGGCTCCCGTAGACTTGTGATGAGCCGATAGCCACCAACCTTGCCTTGAATCTGGACACCGAACCATCAGGATTATATTTGATGCGGTAGATCCATTTGCTCTTTAAAATTTTGACATTTGGTGATGGAAGCTCTAAATCCCAGACATGATGAATCATGAGTGAACTCAATTCATCTTGCATGGCCTCTTCCCATTGATGATGTTGAGGAGAAGTGAATGCTTGTTCATAAGACTGGGCTGTGATTGGCGGAGTGATTAGCAAGTCGGAGTTAGTAAAGTCAGGATGACATAAGGCGGCACGTTGTTTTTCTGCCTTCTCTTTTAATTTTTGTGAACGTCGTAATACCGGTTGTGGGACTTCAACGGGTGGTTGGTTCACTGGTGATTTAGACGAACAAACTGGAGGATCTTTCATTGATGTGGTTTCTGATGGAGGTGTGACCACTAGCGTGTCCTCAGTATCAGATAGCACCTGCATTTTTGTCTCGGCTAATGTTAAAGTGGGTGAGATTGGCGGTACGCTCTGAATGATATGTGGTTCATCAGGCTGTGGTGCTTCAAAGACTGGGGGTTCCATGTGAATTGGAAATACCAGAGGAACAGATGATGGATCTGATTTTCTTGTGAACTCTGGAAATACCTCAGGAAAGAAACGAATGGTATGTGCTCGTAAAAACTTGCTCTCATTGAGCGCATAAATAAGGTACCCAGGAGATGAAGCGTATATGAGTATCCCATAAAAACATCACTTTTGGCGCGAGCGTCAAATTTTGAACGTTGCGACTTGGGTATATAATAGTATACCAGGCAACCAAAAGGAGCTCGATATTTGATGGTCGGCTTCTTTTTGGACCATATTTCTTCTGGGGACTTAGTTTGACCTCGTCTAGGCAAAGAATTCAGATTAAATGGTACTGTAGTCGCAGCATGGTCCCAGAATCGGTGCGGAACTTTTGACGATGCAAGAAGAACTCGAATTCCATCGCAAATGGAGCGTACGGTTCTCGCAGCAACACCATTTGACTGGGGGTTCTCAGGAACGGTGAATTGTTGTGATATGCCTTGCTTCGTACAGAACTCACCTAGCTCCGCCTTGGTGATATCTGCTCCATTATCAGAACGTATATACGCCAGATTTTGTCCTGTAGAGCATTGTAGCTTTAGTATTAAGTCTATTAACGCTTTTGGCACTTCACTTTTTGTCGGAGTAGCACAAACGAAAGTTTTTCATGAGAAGTCATCGACGGCTACTAACAGGAATTTGTTTCCATGGATAGAAGTGATAGGCATTAGTCCCACTGTATCCACGTGAAGTAGCTGTAAAGGACGTGTTGACCGTTCACCTTGCACAATGTTGTGAGGGGCGTTGCATAGCCATGCCTGAAGGTCATCAATTAATGGCAGCAAAACTTCAAGACCGCGCATGCTATGGTGTTTCACGGCTGCGGTGAGTTTTTTTGATGACAGGTGGCCCAATGCATTGTGAATGTCACTATAAGTTACAGCCATTGAAAGTAATGGGGGGTCCGTGCGGGAAACTGAATGGATATTTGAGACCACGGGAAGGAACGGAAGGTCCTGCACACCCTCCTGCGCAGCGATGGCCATGCCCTTGGGTGAAGTAATGGAATAACCAGTTGGGCCGAAGTGAAGACTGTAACCATGCTTTGATAATTGACTCACGGAGACAAGATTAAGGCGCGTGTTTGGGGCATAAAGCACGTCATGGAGTTTTAAAACTGCTCCTGAATCTAATAACACGCTTGCCGCACCAGTACCGATGGCAGCAATCGTTTTCTTAGGGTCTGCAGTATGTGTCCGCTTACGACAGCTTTGAAAAGAATCAAAGAACTGTTTTTCTTTAATTAAGTGAATTTAGCTGCCCGTGTCAACTATCCAATCCTTGTTTGGAACACCAACACAGTTGGCTGCAGGTTTTTTGCTTTGTCCTTTTGTACCCGATTTGCGAGGCTTATGCTTAGGACGTGAAGCTGATGCACGAGGCATGCGCTTTGTCGATACAGGATCCTGTAAACGAGGGGGTATTGCGGTGCATGAAGTAGCTAAACCTGCAGTAGTGGGATAAATTTTAGACGGACAAACCGTTTTTACGTGTCCTCGGCCTCCACAATTATGGCATGTTACGTCATTTTTTCGACGGGCATTTGGATGTGGACGCGGGAAAGAAACAGAGGTGGCACACGAGGCTACACATATTGAGGAATTTAGTGTGGTCCTTAAAAACTACATTTAGTTTACTCAGGAAGGTTTCAATTGATATTGATGGGTTTGATTGGACCACGAGTCTCGATGGAGTATAAGTTGAAGGTGGACCTGCGACCATATGGTCAATCAAAATTTTATCATCCAGAACCAGGGACACGGCTCCAGCCTGAGCACTGATTTGTAGCGCTCTTGCTACGTAGGCATTCGGATCATCAGCATCTAAAAAACGCAAGGCTGAGAGACGCCAGATTTTCTCAGCCTGTGTCACTGAATCCGGCCTTCCATACCGACGCTTAATTTCTTCTCATAATGTATAGGGATTGTCATCTTGAAGCATGATGACAATATCATCATTCACCATACACAGGACGTAAGGCCGTACTCTTGCCCAATCAAGGCGCATGGATGAGCTGGCTGAAGCTTCTGTAGGGAGAGAGATCTTTTCTTGGACATATTTGACTAGCCCTTTGGTTTCGAGAAAGGTTAAAACTCGATACGTCCATTGAATATAATTGGCACTTGTGGGCCTATGGCGGGAACGACCCTCTTCAAAATATGATACCTCCATATTGTAATAGAATAAAAGAAAGAAACCATGCTCTGCTACCCTTATGTTCAGAGAGGGAAGCAAAATAATATAATATTTAAGGGGTGATACTTTAAAGGAAACCCTGAAACTTAAGAATGAACGTGGCTCGTTAAAAGAATTTTATTTTGGTTTAAAAATGCAATATTTATTTATAAAATATCAAAATGTTCTATACAATATGATTTAATTGAAGAATAGGCATTGCGATCTCAATTACGAAAGAAAAAAAAATATTTCTCGGAATATGATAAAGAAATACTTAAATGTACGTAAAATACAGCAAAACACTGTAACGAGAAATATTAATCGCTACATTGAGCGAATTAACTTTAAATATAAAAAAGAATTGAGACAGACCATTCCTTATAAAGAATAAGGAAAAGAAATTTCAAATTCCCAATTAATGTCTAAAGAAAGACTGTGAAATGATAAGTAATTATTAATGGGGAATAAAATTGAAATTGTGCAGCATGGTGTCCCTTATGCGCGTTATTGTTGAAATAGCATTAAAAGAAATTTCATTATTACCTTATGGGGTAACCCGCAAAACAATGCTGCTCGATAAAGAACCATGGCTGCCGCGAGAAAGTGAGAAATTCAATAAAAAACTAATCATCGAACGGCAGGGTAAGAAGAATTCGTAGAGCATTGGAATGAAAATGATAAATGGAAGTTGAACGCCATGCTGCAGGCTAGGAAGACGTGGAGGACCAGAAGGAGGGACGACTGGTCAAGCGAGAAACTGGAAGTTGTCTGTGTTAAATAAAAAAAAACAGTTACCACGGAAAGAACACCAACAATAGTGGGACACACATCCTCGTGATCACGAAAATTATTCGCGAGGGACAACTTGCTGCAGACAGTGATAATCACGTGGAGATCTTTTAATTAACATTTATTAAAACAATATATACTCAACAATCACTGTCTGCAAAACAGTAAAAAAAACTTAAAGAATAGAAAAAACAGAAACTTAAATTATAGCTATTTTTACATAAAAAATCTGAGTTTTACCGAACAAAATTCCTGTTTATTCAGACCGTGGTGATTTGCTCACATTATTATCAAGGAAAAAAGCGCGAAATTAATTTTGATAAGAAACAACCGTAGAGTGAGGTTGATTTCTTCTCTCTCCACATTACAATCATAAATTGCTTCAAGACATCCCTTATCATCTGCACCAAGTGTCTATTTAATGTTACTATTTAAGTCAGCAGGGTGAGAGCTTACCTGTGTTTAGAGGGTCAGCATTTCAGAGAGGCAGTGTATTTGTGTTTTTTTTTCAAATCTGTTTCGTTTTGGAAAACCATTACTCAAATCTACCAGTAAAATTCTTATTTGTCATGACCTAAAAGGAGGTGTCTCTGTTTTTATCCTTTTCCCAGCGATATATTTTCTTGAGAAAAGGACTATTTCTACACAGGGATAGAAAAAATTTTTTAAAAAATTCAATAACTGACATTTTGCTTTAAATTTTTGTTTTTTTCATCTTGAATAATAGTGCTTTTGATTAGCAATTTTTTTATCGATTAATAGTCTCGTTTTTTTTTAAACAACATATTAAGATGTATAAATATATGTTCTATTTGGAATGCTTGGTTTGAATCCTTTTTTAAAATTTATAAATATAATAAAATCGAATTTAAAAATAGCAAAAATTTAGGGAGAAATCTTTTTAAATAATGCTAAAAAAAATTTTAATATCTCTATTTGTTATATCGGATACAGAAGGGATCATAATACTGTGCTTATTTACAATGCGTGTAGTGGCCTTACAGTATAAGAGATGGACAAATATATCTATTTGTTTTTTATCGATGATTTTTTATATAACTGAATGTGCAATTTTTTAAACTTTATTTTTGAAAGTTAAACGTAATTTGATGTTAGAGGGTTTACACCTGCCTGTGAATAGCTAGAAAATCACTTAACAGGAATTTTAAGCCTTCTCTTTTGTATCTTTTGTTATAGGCAATGACGTGGCACCATCTAAGTTTCTTCTTTAAAAGAAGAGAAAATCCTCTAATGACATCATCAAAAACGATCTCTGCAGCAATGGTTTTAATTTTTGTGAAATAACTTATGAATAAAACATAAAAAAGTTTTAAAACATCAATAAAAGAAATCAATTTAATATAATTTAATGATTCTATGATTCTACTGTGCTCTTGAATTTTATAATAAATTCGTATTTTTAGACGTTTGCTAAGTTTCTCTATTACAAGTACATATACTTTTTAAATGTCGAAATACAGGGTGATTTACATCGAATGTAAAATACTTAAAGGGGGTATTATAGAGGTTAAGATAAACACAAAACGTCCCATGATCATGGGTTCAAATATGAACGATAACTGAGATATGAACAGAAATAAAAATGCCGCCACCAAGATCAACAAGTTAATAACTCAGGTTCTGTAAAGCCTAGATTAATACAATTTGGGGGAATAACAAGGTACATAAGACTGTGTATACCGTTAAAATTTGACTGAATTCCAACGAGAAGTTTCCGAGTTACACAGTCAAAATTGTGACAAGTGCTAGTTAGTACTCACAAGTGAACACGTACGTATTATGATTTTGAATGAGTAACTTGGAAACTTCTTGTTAGAATTAGATCAAATTTTAAAGGTATACACAGTCTTATGTACTCTGTTACTCCTCCAAATTTCATTAATCTAGGCTTTACAGAATCTGAGTTATTATAACTTGTTGATCTTGGTGGCGGCATTTTTATTTCTGTTCATATCTCAGTTATCGTTCATATTTGAACCCATGTTCATAGACGTTTTGTGTTTATCTTAACCTCTATAATACCCCCTTTAAGTATTTTACATTCGATGTAAATCACCCTGTATACTGATTAATAATGAATTTTTGGTACACCGGGTGATTCAGAATTTATTGTACAAACTTCTAGGGGAGGTAGCCAAAGGGATATACAGGGTGAATACAAAAGTCTGAACCCCCCTTTTATTTTTTGAACCGAATCAGATATGTCAATTTTGATGAATCCAATGAATGGGAAGTTGTGGATGCACTTTTCATCATCCCGAATATGCAAATTAGGAAACATTTGAAATTTATCTCAAAAACCGTAAGGGATAGAGAAAAAAACCCAATTGCAAACTTGTTCAGCATAAAAAAACAAACAAACAAAAAAATCATCTAAATCGGACCAACCAATCACCCACAATCACGTGGTGAGCTGTTTGTAGCTTACTAACAGTCACTCTGCACAAGGAAAACTGAATGTTGAAATTTCCACCATGTAAATCATGCAAATCAAAAAATTAACATAAATTACCATACTTACTTTATGCGGAAAAGCAAATAAAAGGTGTGTTTTGGCGTTAGAAAGGGTATCATCTTCTATGGCTGCAGTTGATTGGAATTTATGTTATCTTCACAGAACGCTGCGAGCGCTGATGTCCCCACTCAAGAGGTGAAAGGTGAAATGCTGTTCATTTTTCACTTATTTGTTCGGAGTCATGGCTCAGAGTCAACATAACGACGTATCTATCGAAGACTTTGATCGTTATAATCATTTGTGTGCAGTATTGCCAATTTAGCCTTTTTTCATGCACTTGTCTTTTGTTGGACATTTTTAATAGGCTAAAAATTAAACAATGCATGCAACCATCTACCATTCATTTACAAGTCTTCAATTCTCTTCAAAAACTCTCATCCTTATGCATTGGTGAACTTGTTATTATTTATTCTTATTATTTGTTATTTTATCTTCTCCATTTATAAATGATATAGAATCATTCATTAATAAATAAACATATTATACTACTTCGTAAATTAATGTATAATGCATAAAATAATGAAAATGAGCTTTTAAATTAGACACATCCCTGCTAAATGGGGAGGTTGCAACCTTAATTCGATTGATGTGCAGCGCACTCTATTGACTGTTAGAAAAACTAACGACCTCTATGCGTGCCTAATGCCTTGGTAGAAATTACTGCTGTGAAGAAACTATTGCAGTGTGGTTGGATGCCATAAAAATGAATGCAGTCTATGTTTAGTTGTCTTTTATTAAAGAAAGATCCAGGAAGGAGGAGAATGTAGATTCAAACTGTGAAGCATATCAGTTAATATTTTACAAACATGAAAGATTATCCTGAGCAATAGACTGAAGACGAAAAAGACGCACGATAAGAGACAAATTATCCCGGGCAAATTTGTCTCGGGCACAACTGGAGGTTAATCCATCACTCCCCGTGGATAATAATGAAGGATAATACTTAAATAATTCAATTTATTTAATAATGAGACAAATTAAAAGCAGTAATAATTTTTGTTTATTTTTGGGTGGAGAAAATGGAACTATGTGGAGTCCAATTAAGAACTCTACAGGGTGACAATAGATTATGGCAACTCATTGTGTACAAATTTTTTAATCCAAAGAAATCGAAAAGTAAAGCAATTGACAACTAATAAATAGAAGAAAAATTTTTCGGAATAAAGGCACAAAAGTAAACAGAATGTGTACTAATATGACAAAAAAGGAAAAAATAAGTATGTGGATAATAGTAAATAAAAGAAATAAAAAAAAAAACTTTTTCACCACAACAAAAATTAAGGAAAAATACAACCTGAACCTGAAAGCGCTTTTCGACTGCAAGGCTATCATCAATTTGGAGACTTTGGAGACGCCGTCTCTGCCAACACTGAGTAAACGAACAATTTCACATTGACGCTTTTCTTGACGAAACAGATCTAAAATTGCACTGGGTTTGCTTGACATTTCAAAACACATATCAATTAATTCGTAATAAGGTGAAACACGGACGACTTGCCCAAGAAAATGTAGTGATTGCAATGAATTAAAAATTATTTGGTGGTGCTATAATATAATATATTTATATAATATAAATTTGTTCTGGACATTTTGTAAATGGTAAAGCTTTTTACCACCAACTACCCAACTAAGTTTTTAGTTGATTTCCAATTCCAATTGCTTTTCACGTTTTTTCTCCAACATCAACTGCAGTCAGATGTTACATTTGCAGGTACATTATAAGTGTGGTCATGAAGGAATTTTTGATATTCTTGAGAACGAATAAAACATACTTTTCATGTTCTTAACTAATTTATTTATTCAAAATAAGAAAATAGGCCCAGCCACGCTTCCTAGCAAAAGGAGTAAAAGGAAACCATTTTCACGTTAATTCAGATAAGTTCTTTGCCCTTAATCAAATTTTTTATGGGCTAAACGTTTTACCTTTTTCAAATGCTGTCTAATGTGCGATGTCCAGGCAACTGTACGATGTAGAATATTATCACATAATCTCACACAGAAAATTGACTTAATCATCAGTTGCATGTTAGGTTAATGCTTTCCTATGCTGTGGAGTTGAGTGTTTCAAAGCTCATAGAAAACGGTGATGTTTTACAACCAGAGGAATCACCGTTTTATAGCCAAACTAATTGTTCAATTTAAAAATGGTTGACACCAACTTTAAACCCGTGTTTTATCTGTATAGATTATGATTGGTTTTTCATGTGGAAAATCTTATTACGCAGCCTCAGAACATTAGGACAAATCTGAGTTAAATCAAATACTAAATAACCATGTGCCATCTTTAAAGGCTTTGATGGGTAAAAGCCATACCCCATTTGTGATACCAGGGACGAATCTGATCTACATCAATCTGACCTACAGCAGAAATATGAACTAGGTGTTTAAACTTATTGTACACGTGATTTTTGAACAGGATATTAGGTTCTCTGCTATAAGTAACACTGAGAAATTGATATCATGGCTGTAAAACATGTGGATTTTCTCTAAAATTTCATTATTTTTCACTTTAATTATTTTTGTAACAGGAGAAATTATTAACACCATAGCATTAAATTATTTCCAAAGGTTGAGGGTCCATCAAGTCTTCTTTATACTTTAACATTTTTGCTATAAGGTGGACTCACCAAGAAGTATTGAGTAAATTTAACAGCTGCATTTATTTCCATGATGAAATGATGTGGTCAGGATGGAGAAAATTTCCACAAGGCTTCACAAGACCTATGTTAAATGTTAAATGATGCAACTTTCTTTTTGAAGTAAATTTATTTCAATAAATCTATCACATATATAATTGTATCTCAGTGAACAGCTTTTAACACGAAGGAATTAGAGGAAAGACAGTTTTTGTGACAACAGAATTTCTCTACAGACAGTTTTTTGCAATGAAAATTTCTCTGTAGACAGTTTTTGTGTGGAAAAAATTTCTCTGTAGATATTTTTGGTTTAATAGAATTTCCCTGTAGACAGTTTTAGCAGAATTTATCATTGGGCAGTTTTTTTTCTTATGTGAAATATCACCCAAGGAAATTTGTTTCCCTGCACATTTTAAAACATCTACAGCACATTATACATTTTTGTGTTGGTGCTATTAACACCATAATGCAATATTTTTAAAAATTTCTGATAACCATTCATACAATGCACTGCAATCAACAGCAATAATATACATGCATCTGAAAGACATATCAAGCAGTGCTGCCACCAAAAGACGTAGATATTTCCCAGAAGTAGGCGTCCCGATTTCCCACTATTTTCCTCCATTATTATAAACATCGATATCAAAGTATCGATGCATGGATATGGATAATATTGATATTAGATATCGATTAAAATCATTTAAAAATGAAAGGCTTTTTCTCACACTAAACATGTATCTTTTTCAACTAAAAAGCGTCTCTACCGTGCACCATCCCTCCAAAAGGCTTTTCTTGAGTGCGGAATAAGAAATTTCTCATTACAAGAATTAAAAGGATTTGAATATTTTTATATTTTACACTTATTAAATTTTTTCTTCGCAAAAATTTGGGGGATCTCACAATTTCCCACCATTTTTCATATATTGCTTTCCCACAAGCATCCCGCAAGTCCGGGAATTGAGACAAAACAGCAATGCTAGTATCAAGGGACCTTTCTGTATGATGGATGACAATTACTCCATTATTGTTGCTAAAGAAATTTCAAAAGCAAAAAGTTGAGGGGTTCTCAGGAAGACTATTCATTAATGGTTTTTTTTAGTCATACGTTTAAGGTGTGAATGCAGGTTCTAAACTGAAAAACCGGGTTTTTGAAATTGATGGTTCTTTCAAAACAGGTGCAAGATATTATTACTTACTAGGTTTTCCAACCATTGAATTTTAGTAACATGAGGCATATCTGTTGTTTAACTTGGGTTGTCAGTTGGTCAGGGGTTAGGCACAAGTCATAGGACGTTGGATTAATTTGAGCTTGGGACCATGAGATGACCAATGTGTTGGAGGTCGTGTTGATATCCTTAGGATCATTTGTTGTAGAGTTGCACCCATTTTGAAAGACCATCAATTTCAAAAACCTTGTTGTTTCTGTCTAGAACCTTCATTCACACAATTAACAAGTGAGTAAAAAACTATTCATCGATGTCTCGCTAAGCACTCTGACATTTTGCTTCAGAAATTTCTTTAGGAACGATGATGGATTGATCACCATTCGTCATACAGAAAGGACCCTTGATACTTCCTTGTGGTGCATGTATATTATTGTTGTTGCTTGCACTACATTGTAGGAACAGTTATGAGGTATTTTCAAAATTAATTCACATAGAACCAACACATAAATGTATAATTTATCCTCAAAATAAATTGGTTTTAGGTGTTTTTTAAAATTGCGCAGGAAACAAATTTGTGTGATATTTCACAAAAGATAAAAAACTGTCTAACAATAAATTCCGTCATGACCAAAACTCTCTACAATGAAATTCTGTCATGACAAAAACTTTCTACAGGGAAATTTCGCCACGGCAATAACTGTCAACAGAGAAATTCCATCATTGCTAAAACTGCGTACAGGGAAATTCCATCGTCGCAGAAACTATCTACAGAGAAATTCTGTTGTCACAAAAACTGTCTATCCTGTAATTCCATCATGTCAAAAACAGTCCATCAGATAATTTCACTGAAATCAAATTATGTATGTGATGGACTTATTGAAATAAATTCTCTTCAAAAAGAGAGTTGCATCATTTAACATTCAACATAGGTCTTGTAAACTCTTGTGGAAATTTTCTCTATCTTACTGCATCGTTTCATCATGGAAATAAATGCTTCAGTTGGTTTTATGCAATACTTCTCACCTCTTGTTGCAGGTAGTACATGAAGTGGTAAGTTCACCTGGTAGCTCATATGTTAATATATACAGGTGAAGTAATGGACCCTCCACCTTTCGAAATTATTTACTGCTATGGTGCATTAATCCCTCCCATTGTTTAAAATCTTAACCTAACTAATGCAGGGGTACCTGATGAAAACAGTATTCCCAAACAGGCATTATCATTTTAGACGATTTAATAAATGAAGTAAAAAATTACAAAATTGTTGAGAAAATCTACACACTATGCATCCATCATCTCAATTTCTCCGTGTTACTAATAAAACAGAACCTCATTGCCCATTCAAAAATCATCTGTACAATAATTTTAAACACCTTGTTCACATTTCTGCTAAAGTCACCGAGACATGTAGGGCAGATTTGTAGCCAGGTATCGCAAAAGGGGTGCTGTTGTTTACTCATCGAAACCTTTGAAGATGCCACACAGGAGCCACATAGTTATTTATTCTTTGATTTAACTCACAATTGCGCTGATGTTCTAATATTTTAAATTCCATGGACAGCGGGCATGTACAACGGTCTAGGAGCTTTAAAACACCCAGTAACAGATTTGAAAATATAGAACTAGTTCCCTCAACTTGCTGACTTAAATGGTAACTTAAAATACTCTCTTGATGCGAATGATAGGGGATGTGCATCTTAAAGCAATGTATGAGTGCAATGAGAGAAAAAAATCAACCTTACAAAAATATATTTTCCTGATGGTTTTCCACAATAAAAACAGCAGCAATTTCAATCATGTCAATGACGTTTATACTTAAGGGAATTTAGTCTGGTGAGTGAAAAATTCTGATAAATCACTGCTTCTCTGCATGTGATACTGGAATTATCTGTAGGAATGGAGCAACTGTGTTTTTCACAACACGAGGTTCTGCAGAGTCACATTATTTTAACATGAAATTAAAAATAATACCTTAAGAGGGAGACATGCCTAGAGAACATGGCTGATACAAAGTTTTAAATACAAACCTTTATTCCATAAAAGTTGGGGCAGGGTGAAAGCATGTGACACAATAAAAATATTGACACTGATGTATTATATTCATTTTATTTCAAAAGAAAATAGTTTATTGGATAGGTAATAAAAATTTTGGAACCAAAAAGTTAACTAATAGTGATAAATATTAGGTCTTTTTGCAAACTGGTGGTTGCAACACAATCTAAAAATGTTGGGACAGTGGGCGAATTACCACTGGGTAACATCTCTGTTTCTTCTGATCACACTTTGTAGCCGTCAAGAAACAGATGATACCAATTTCTGTACCTTTGCAACAAGAATTTGTTGTCATTCCTGCTGTATGAAAGTTTTCTGCTGTTAAACTGTTCAGGATCTTGTTGACATAACTTCCTCTTGATAATTCGCCATATATTCTCAATTGGGGACAAAGTTTACCATTATCTTGTTGAAATAGAAATGGATGGGTTCCAAAAGACGTCGCGAAGAAGTCAGCATGTGTTCTAAAATTCCAGTTTATGCCTGTGCATTAATGGTGCTGATGCTGATATGCAAGTTTCGCAATCCATTGACACTCCTGCAGCCCCAGATCATTATTGAAGGTGGCTTCTGTGCAACAAGTCAGCAACAGGCAGGATTGCCCTTTTCATCTTTGGTTCTAATTACACACTGACAATTTTCCCCAACAAGAACCGTAAATGTAGATTCATCAGAACACAAACCATATCGCCACTGGACATCAGTCTATTTCAGATGGGCACATGCCCGAGCCAGGTGCGTATGTTCCTGCAGTTGTTTACAAACACCCTTCATTTTGCATAATAGAGTTTCAACTTTATTTCGTGATGTAGTGGCAAACGGTATTCAACAATAAATATTTTTGATAGAATCCTTGAGCCCATTCTATTGTCTAGAGAACATGGCCGATACAAAGTTTTAATTACAAACCTTTATTCCATAAAAGTTGGGGCAGGGTGAAAACATGCGGCACACTAAAAATATTGACACTGATGTATACTATATTCATTTTATTTCAAAAGAAAATAGTTTATTGACAATTTTTTCACTGTTGAATGTCTATTTTTAATGTCGTGACGTCTAAAAACCCGAACATCACGAGTAGTCAGAATTGGTCTTTGTCCTTTTCCTTTATAAATGGTGGTATTTCCACTTGCCCTGTACCTATTAATGCTATGAACTATAGATGATAAAAGTCCTAGATTCCTGGCTATTTCATGTTGCTTCTAAATTGTTGGATTATTCAATTGTGCATATCTTGACCCACTGCCTTGCCTCGGCCCATGTTGTCATGTAAATGACTGGGCATACATTACAGTTGGCATTTAAAGAGGGAAAAGTTATGACTATAATGTTCGCCAGAAGTTTCAAGATTATCCATCTCACTACTATGGCTTCCTGTGTGGTCTTTTCCTTCCATCCCAACTAGTATGGTGTATGTTGCCAATGGCAATTTCATTAAAAAATTATATATAACCAAAAAAGAGATCGGCATTTATGTATGTATTTTACTTCATCACTTCAAACGCATTTATTATATTTGAATTTGCTAATATATATTTACTCAATCTTATTTTATTTGCACTATTCATATTGTCTCAAATTTTATGGAAATGGGTATTGAATAATTCTGGTTTTAATTCTGGACTATGACTTTTTACATAGTACAATCAAAATTAAGGCAGCAACTAGGGGGAAAAATTAACACGTTTTTTCTTCTGGAAAGACCAAGAAGAATGAGTTCCCAACAGTCACACTCAGTTTCAAAATTTAGATAGTTTACAGAGATCTAATAAAGAAAAAGAAACCCAGACAAATATTAATTTTGTGACTCATGGGGATATTATATAATTATTAATGGAAATGATGAAATTAAATATTTTACGTTTTTTTTTTAGAAAAGTTAAAAATCCAATTAAAGATCCAACTGGATGATGGCCTTGAAGCATAAGGGACAACCAATAGAACAACTAGTGATTGGCATTGGGGCTAACAAGTAATACTCGATGATGAAACAGACAATGTTCAGACAGAAATTTCTAACTACATTGTGAGTCAAAAGGCAGTCTAGGAGAAGAATTTTAGTTGGCGTTTGAAACACATCTTGTTTGAAATGAACAAAATGTCTAAGTCACAAGGTGTTACCTTCGCTAGAATGCATTTCCAAAAACAACAGGCTAAGAAAAGAAAAACATCCTTGCTGATACAAAAAATATGATTATAAATACAAAAACCAACTTTACATGCTTCACCATCACAGGTGGGTGATACTTATATTACATGAATGCCATCAATAAAATTTTATTAATTACATTTCAGCAAATGAGAAGATAAATAGTATGAAATGCCTCAAAAGAATTACATTAATGTATAGTTACAGTTAGCATACATTGGAGCTAAGTCCCAAATATACTAAAAAACGGACTATGTCCCAATTAACATTGTAGTTGTCTCAGAAAATAAGCTTCAGGTCCATCTTCACCAAAATCAAGTCGTGTAAATGAATTTTAGAAGCCAAGAATCCAATTTTGTTCAAGCTCTTCAACAATGCTTTGCTGTGACGTCAGCAGAAACAATGAAAGTATGCTACAAACTGAAAACAATTAATCTAATAATAGAGAGGTTCAGCAAAGCGTTAACATGAAAGTGAATGCGAAAATGAGTGACATCATCCAAGTTCACGTCCACACAGGCGTTGGCCTTGAACCTCTGCTTCAGCAAAGCGTTACTTCCCCTTACGAGTCTATAGCCAACTAAAAATATGGGCCCCGGCGCGGAATTGTCACTTGCTCTCCATAGGCTGGCCTCGCTTTCAGTTTATTACTGTTCCCCATGCTTTCTGTATGGAGATTGTGCCTTTCATGCGTCGGTGGATACATATTTTCGTTATTGGATACATATTTTTGAAGATAAGACAGAGTTTATTTTAGACAAATTTATTCCTTAAACGCTAGTTGTTATTATGTATATGTTTTAATGCTTAGATGTTTATGAAATTCGTGATAATATAAGTCCAAATTGATAACTGTTTCCATGCCACGAGGTTGAATGAATAAATTAGATTTATTATAGGTTTTTTTTGTTGTTGTTTTTTTTTTAGAAATAACATTCAGTCCATTTTTATTTTTACTGAATTCTAAGAATAAACATAGTTTTTTTTAAAGGACATTGCATAAATAAATGATAATATTTCTATCATTTTGCAGTTACCGGTAAATAAAATAATGCTGCATGTTTCATTTTGACTAGGATAGTATTCCTTATATTTCTTAATTCGGAGATATTAGTATATTTTAATTAAATGAAAATAACTTTCCGTTTAAAATTCTTGTGTAATTCAAGTTATATTTTGTTCTTTTTAACTACATTTCTCTTCGGACATGTTATGATTTTCACAGACCGGTTTTAGCTATGGAGCCATAACTTGTTTTGTTTCAATATTTACAGTTGTTTTGATGACTATGAATGAATTAATTAGATTTCTTGTAGATTATTTTTCGAAATAGCATTTTGTCGATTTTTATTTTTATGAATTCTAAGAATAAACATATTTATTTATGCAATATCCTGATAATGATAATGTTTCTATCATTTTGCAGTTACCGGTAAATAAAACAATGCCACGTGCTTATTTTGACTGGGGTAGCATTCCTTAGTTTGAAGATATTAACCTTCATATTCATTTATAATTCAAGTAATATTTTGTTCTTTTAACTACAGTACATTTCTTTCCGGAAATGTTATGATTTTAACAGACTGGTTTCGATTATGGAGCCAAAATATTGGTCTCATAGTTTATATTATCGATATATCAAGATATATTGTCTATTATTATAAAGATGTTACAGAGCGTTGATAATGTTCTTATATTTAGTAAATATTATTTACAGTTGTTTTGAGATAATTTTCCCGAATAACCGAGTGTTTGTAAACTGCGCTTATAAAAGTAACTTTCAATATCAAGTTACAGTTATATTCCCAATGCTGTAACTTGATATATAACATGACCCTACTTTTCTATACTGTATAATTGGTGAATAAAAACTTTTTAATTTCATATTTTCTAGTGCCTCAAAATGACCAGAAAATGCATTGTTTACAGTTGCTATTCAATTTTTTTTGCAGTATATTAATAGTGAAAAAACTGAATATAAAATTTTGTTAGATAATTTTACTAAAGTTATTAATGACAAACGCTGTGATGCTAAAAATTGTAAAAGAAAAATAAGAAAACTTGGGAGCTGAAGAAATAAGGAATTTGTAATTTTTCTGTATTGTTTTCTTTGATATTACTTTGAAGTTTAATAAAATATTTATTTAATTTTCAATTTATCTTTTTTTATTTTTTTATTTTTACACTATAAATTTTTTAGTTTGCAAATTAATTGTTAAATCATTGCCAGTTAAATTTAAAATGATAAACAATTCAAATAAGCAAAATATAAAACAATTCAAACAAATCAATTCAATAAATCAATTTGGCGTCGATGCTCTGGACACACTCTGCAATGAACAAAATAACGTTTTGGGAACAGGCCTAATATTTGGCATGTTTCATAAGATATTGTTAATGTCATCATAGTACGGCCAATTGATCCCTTCTGCACCATTCTGCTTCGATCTGACTGAGATATTTTTGAAGGTGTCCATATTGGACCTTTTTTTTTGAACAAGTTCCGGAGTAATGTTATGGCCTTTTTCTCTCATTCTGTTTGAAATGGAAAATCATCTTTCCTTTTTTTTGGGGGGGAGCTGCTGCCTGAAATGCTTGATATACCTCCACCAAGCCTAGCAGCAGTTTCATGCTGTTTTCCTTCCATTTAAATGGTTCCTCTGTATTTATTTCACCTATAAGTAATATAAAAATTATCATATTTGTCTTCACAATTTTTGACACCTTTGCTTGCGATGTCAACACATTTGTTCAACAAATTAGTAGTTATTTTCCATTTGTTCTATTCACATTTGAGTTGGAAAACAATCAAAGGTTGCCGTTTCTTGACATCCTAATCATCAGAAACCATGATTCACTCTCATTTGAGGTATAATGGAAGCCTACTAACAGTTTGAAGTACATACCAAGCGATTCCAGCCATCCTTGGAAAAAAAATGTCCACTTTCATTTCCATGATTGACAGAGCTTTTAATCTCCCACTAGGCCAACCCTCATTCAAAAAAGAGATTTCCTTGATCTAGAATATTGCACTTAAAACTGGCTATAGCACACATACTATCACTGATTTGGCTAGGAAGAGGAAGTTAAAGAAGTTCATGGACGAAATCACTACCCTCAACCGGACTAAAAATAGAGGGAGAGTTATATCCTTACATTACAACAAATCATTAATCAACAGTCTCAATTCTGTTTTTAAATCTTTTAATATTTCGTTATCTTTTAGCAAAGCCAACCAGACCAGGCATTTATTACCCAACCCAAAGGACCAGATTCCACCACTACAGAAATCAGGAATATACGAAGCCAGATGTTCCCAATGCCCCATGAATGCCCCTTATGACAAACTTCCCACAATATTGAAACAAGATTTGGAGAACACATGAGACACACGAGATATGGTAGAGGGAATCAGTCATCTATAGCCAAACACTCTTTAGATACCGGACATGAATTCTTATTAAATAATGTAAAACTTATTGAGTCAATAAACAAGAAACACCTTCTGGACGCCTTCGTAAGCTTAGCCATTCAAAAAACAGATAAAAAATTATTACCAACGTAGATAGGGGCCCTATTAGCGAGTCACCATTGATCAAATGGGCGACGCACTTACCCAATCAATAAATTTCACTTGGATCTATTTGTCTTGTTTGGTTTCTGTCTGTTATAAATACTCAACTTGTTCTATTCCAAGTCAGTTCTCTCAAGTTTTCTCGAGGTGCTCCTTGGCTGCTAAATGATGAAAGCGAAGCTTTCTAAAAGCGCTTACAGACTCAGGTTGTATTTTTACATTTTATTTTCTGTCTCTTTCTTTTTATGTTTGTTTAATTCCTGTTTCGTTGTGGAAAAAGAGTTTTATTTTAAGTTAATCATCGGCATTATCCACATAAGATTTTTAGACAATTTATACACCAGTTCCTTAGCAGTGAGTTTTAATGTGTGTTATTTCTGAAAAACTTATGTACCTTCTAAAATTGTGATGCTTGTTGTGAAACAGTTTCCGATTGAGAATTCTCAACATGCTGAACTGAAGAAAAATTTAGAATATTAGTTTTTTTAACTATCATTTAAAAGAGAAAGCTTAAAGTAAACTATACTTATACTGTGTTTCATTCTTCAGCGATATTTTTCTGGGTCTGTATCTTTAGGCAGACCTAACTGGTGCCCTATGCTACTTGACAGCAACTTAACAAAAAAAATTTTCCTGTACTCGAGTTCTACAAGAGAAATGTTTGAAACATATGAATACCTCAAATTGTACAAAAATTTAATATATTTTGCTAAAATACACAAATAACATGTATTTTCATTCATGTGGGTTGATTCATAATTTATGGCAACTATCTTATTTTTTTTAATATTCTCCAACAAATAAATTAGTATATACGGTCCTGGAAAAAATGATAACATGATCCTGATAATACAAGTTACATAATTTGAAATTTAGACGTTCAAAACTTATTTCTTAGTTGTTTAATGAAAAAAAATCAATAAATTACAAATTAATTATTTGCAGTTATTACAAAATTAGAAAATTTAAATCCAAACCTGCCTGGAAATATAAGACCATATAAGAATATTTTGAAGATGGCAACATCAACAGGTGCATCATGATCTGTATTTACTGCAGTCCTAGGTTTACCTGTCACTACTAGAACAAACAGAAATATCGGCCTCGGTGGCTCAGTGGTTGTGTGATCCCTCTGATGCCCGAGGACGTGGGTTCGGCCCTGGCCGAGGGTGACGAGGATTTTGTCAGGGGAAAATCTTGAATTCACGCACTTCGGAAGGGAAGTAAAGCCATTGGTCCCATGTAGTCGTTTGCTGGCTGCACGTTAAAGAATCCTTGTGAGGCAAAATTTGCGGCCCCTATAATGCCATTCTGAAATGACCATAGCAGTGGAAAAGGATGTCAATACCAAACAAACAAAACCTAACAAACAGAAATATTCAAAATTCAAAATACAATTATACTGAAATGTAGGCAAAACTGAAGCTGACTCCTAACCATATGGAAGCCAGATTTTGTCGATGTTTATCTACTATGGATTGTTACTACCTGTAACACCATCTGTACAATACCTAGCATATCTGATCGATGGTGCGGCAGTCAATACTTCAGTGATGCCATTGTTATGTACAAAAACGGGGATGTCAGTTTGAAGCACTTCTGTAATACACACATTGTCAAATATCATTAAGAGTCAAGCCAGTGGCCCTTGCATGAATGGCTGCTGCAACTGAAGCAAAGTGTAGTGCCAAACTGCTGTGTGATAGGACACACATTTCTTAATAAAGACAGTTTATTTTATAACCCTCTACCTATCATGTTCTTCTGTAACAAGTTCTGAATCACCCTTTATTCCAACTGATAGGTTTAAAAAGTAGTTTATAAATTCAATGACTTACTGGTTAATTGACGTAATTAAGTTTAATGGTAAACAAACTAAATATTAATTAAATTATGAATGAGATTTTCTGATGCCTTTGCAAGTGGTCTGAAGTTTATTTCCAGGAAAATTTAGTTCAAACTTTAAAATTTTCAAATTTGTACAGAGTGCAGATAATTTATTTGTAATTTATTGACCTTTTTATTTGACCCTCTAATATAGAAGTTGTGTATCTAAATTACAATTTATTTAATAAAATACAGGATCATGCAGCAGGTATACAAAATTATTTCCACACACGTTTCGATTACATTTTTTGTATATATAATAACATGTTTGAAGTTGCATATGGTGCAGCAGATTTAAAAATGTTCGCAGAAATTGTTATTTAACATGTATGCTATTTGTCTCATATTTTAATTAATATTATTACGGAGAGCACTAAAATATAATATATATAATATGATATAATAAATAAAGAAATCACTTTAATAAGTTTAAGTGATCAGAATATCACAATTCAGTGGAAACGGTTATAAAAAGAATTATACATCACGGAATTAAATTCAGTATAATGTAAGGGTCTGGTAATTTCAACTTAATTACCATATCTAATAAGATTAAAACAACTATGCCACCCGATTAATATCAGGAAAAATGTTAATTAATTAATTACCAATTTATATTAAAACTCAATACCAAATCTTACATCGTATTTCTTCTATCACAGATCCATGCCGAGAAGGGTTGAGTTACAAAAGTGGGATTCAATTTTAAGTTTAACAATAGCAATGAGCTTTATTCGTATTAAAATAAGAAAAAAATTAAATGAAGATATGAGTTTGCACTACTAGCTTCACTAACCTAATCAGGCTCCAGTAAATATGAACCTGAACCATACTTTAATTAACAAAAATGTAACCAATAAGAATTTATAAAAAAGAAAATGCTTCATGGCCAGGAGAAGACAGATTATACATACTCTTTGTGATGAGTCAAATGGTCTTGCTTCTTAGGAATCTGGGCTTGGCGTTCTGCGGCCAATGTTTTTTGGCTCAAAGGGGAATCTTCGAACATGAACGCTTCATTTTTGGGACAATACTAACTGAATTTTACGGGATAACTGTCATTACTTAAGTTGGGTTACAACTATATGTTATCTATTATTAAAAAGCCTCAGTTTCAAGCAAAGTTATAGTTATAAGTTTTGCACCTTGTGAGTAAATGAAAATAAAAGAAATAAACTACAGAAATTTTGTGTTCCCTTCATGGCAGATGCCCATCGGCCGGGTACAGCAAGCAAAAGGGTTGCAACCAGTCGGATTACTAAGATCCAACCCGCCACTTACGCTTCATTATACCCGCACATGAGAGGGCGAGAATTGGGAAAAACCGTCCTAACCAGTGCAGAGTCTAAGAGAACACTCCCTCTCAGAAAAATGTCTTAGCTCCCTCGTTAGAGATGGGGTTTTGAAACGGTCAATCAGCGATTTATTATGACGTCAGAGGTCCGGAATCTGGGGGTTAGATGTAAGGTCTAAAATGAAGCAAAAAGTTTGTTTCTGGACTCTTGAATTAGACCAATTCGTCTCAGAGCCACCTGCAAGAGATTCACAATGTGCGGATGTTGTATGGCAGAGGCCATTAGCCTGCCTTCTGCTGTTCTTAATTGTCATTGGGGTAAACGTTTCCTCCCTGGGTGTCTTTGACCTCACCCCCGCGATCCATCCTGTCTTTCCAAGCTGACTCGTTTCCATAAACAGTCATAAATTGAAAGGCTTCTAGCTACCTCAACCGAGGTGCTAATCCAATGGAGAGCCTGTCAATGTTTTTTGGTGAAATGGGAACGAAAGCTAAAAATATTCCAATTCTTAGGCAATAAACAAACTCGAAAAAAGAGAGGGAAACTTTCCTGCGGAAAAAGAGTTTCTAAACTTCAAATAAATTTATTTATCCAGGCTTAGAAATTTAATGAAAGAGGAATAACCTCTCTTTCATAACTTGTCTTAGCTCCCGATTATTCAAGTGAACGATTCAAAGGTTGTAATAAAGCATTAATGAGCACAATATTAATATTTGGGATTCCAATCTTGTATGAATAATTATGATTAAAACTGGAATGTCACATTACCCCTTTTCCTAAAAAATGGATTTCTTTTGATACCATTTTTTCACTACCTTGCTGTCTTCCGTCTGTTTCTGCTTTAGATTGATTGTCGCAAGAGTGGTAGAATTTTCTATTTACCTGATACATACTATCTCATTACATTTAATGATTAATATGTGACTCATAAAGTAATTGTCATACAATAGTAAATAGGATTGCAATATAAAATATATAAGATTAATTATATAGTGATTTGAAAGTAATTAATAATTAGGAATATTCATGAGAAATATGGATAACATGATTATTACTTAAAGTTTGAACTCTTAGTGGGTATAGTAAACACTAGATAGATTACAAAGTTATAGTTAAAGGGAAAATTGCAATTAATAAGACTTTCAAAAGTATAAAATAAAATTTCTTAATAATATTTCCTAGGTATGATAGGAATTAGTAATTATCATAAAAAATCAATTTCATGTGTCAATTTTAGTTGTAGCTGATTAATAGGGGTTTCACTGAAGGTCATTCTGTATTTAGCGACAGAAGACAATGTTCAGAGTTCAAGACATTACAATAGTTGGGATTGTTCAAAGTTTACTGCTCAAATATTTTAGTCACACACACAGTTCTTTGTCACTTTTTGCCGAAGTTCAACAAAATAATGTCCTTAGAAATGTAATATAGACACTTTAGAACTAACAACTTGGTCAATAAAAAATTTAAAGCCGTTATTAATATTAACCTTTTGTAGATTTTTTATTGACTAGATTAGGACTAGATTAGGACTAAGCCTTTCATTAGGACTTAGTAGATTTTTAAAAATTATTTTAGTAATGAATAGGAACGTAAATAAGAATTTGAAATGCACTTTTCACAAATTTATACCACTGTTTACCATCAGGTCCATCCATTTTAAACACCAAATCATTCTGATGAGTTCGTTGTTCATCAATCAGTCGCACACACATTTAACAAACTGTCACTGGTTCATTTGAAACCTTTCCACTATTACCTTCTTACCGAGTCAGGAGGAAGAAAAGAAAAAAAATCAGTTCCGTCTTCATGAATTCTTCCAACCCTCTTGATGTTCTGCTCTAACCAATACCAAACAATTTGGCCTTGGAGCGGGACCAACTTGAAATTAGTCTGGTGGCAATTTCTGTAGAATCATTACAACAGATGGTGGGTGTAAGGAGGCCTGGAGATCCATTCGTCATTGTGGTAGGGGCTTGGAGATAGAGGGTTCACTGCTTCAGGGTTGCCGTCTGCTTCAGGTAAGCTGTAAAAGTATAATTTCTTCCCCAAAATTTTTATGTCCAAGAGTTCTACCAAAGATGGATATGAAATGTTTTTTCATTAGTAATTTAAAGATCAGGAAATAGTTTCTGCGCCTTCAACATATCTTTCCAAGCTTCCCAATATGAGTCGTGCAATTATGATGATGCATATTGTCAACTAAAACTATTAAATTCATTGAACAAAAAATGTTCTAAAAGATGCAATATCAAAATCATTTTCAAAGTTGTGTCTAACAAGTTCCTAATATCCATAATCATATATTTCATTCTTAGTGAGTTTTAAACAAAATCCAACTTCTGTGATCAAATATATCAACAACAAGATCTCAAAATATGTTTGATAAATTTTGTATACAAAATATAGCAACATCTTAAGTATAGAGACAATTGTGGTCTGACAAAGCCAATCAATCATAACATACAAACATCAATATCACTTGCGCAAAAATTAATAGCATAGACTCTATTCTTAACCCTTTTAGGACGGGAAAATTTTGATCAAAAACGAGAAAATTGCGCTAATTTATTCAAAAATTTTTTCTAGCCAAACTATATCTATTTATGGCGAATTTTTTTTTGCATAGATTTTTATTGATGTTTAGGCCACTATATGAAACAGTATATTTTATGTTATGTGCATAATTTATTTTAAAAAATAACTCTGAAAAATACAAATATGAGTAAAGAAAAATTAATCTTGTTTTAATGAATTTTTAGAAAAATTAACAAAAATTATTTCCAATTAGTAAGTTAGGCCGAAAACGTGAAGTATTTCATTATCTGTATGAGAATTAAAAAATAATTAAGAAATTTTATTTATTACCAATGTTATGAATTTTTTTTCATAACTATGTGGAGATTTCAGGGGTTTGAAGTTGGCGCCATGACGTAATTTAATGCTAGTTGACGTAATCGCGTAGATCTAAGTACAACCAATGAAAATCCAAGCCCCGCCTCTATCCACCAGAGAGCTCTTGAGAATATGATTTTGTGCATTTTATACAAAAAAATAGTGCTTGTAAATTGCATATATGCCAAAATAAAATTAAATATTCATTTATTATTTTAAAATTTGTATTATTTTTTTATAAAATTCAATGATATGTGTTTATAAACATGAAAATTCATATAGAAACAAATGAATACTGTTTACATTTTCAAATGAAGCTAATTGAAAATGAATTTATGTGCTAATTTTAAATAAATTTACAATCATTTTGGATATTGTAAATTTAATTTTACAATATATTTTAATTTAAAATTAAAAGCATTTATTACAATTTGGTGCATAAACGAAAAAACAATTTTTTGGTTCAATTGATGTTTTATTATTCATGCAAAATAATGAAACGTTAACCAAAAATTTCTAACTATATTCCAAATGCATATATACTAGTCCATTTACTAGTATTTAGTAGTCCACATACAAATTATAAGTCTTAACGTGACGTAAACAATTCTTCATAAAGTAAACAATAAACGGATAAAAACAAAATTACATTCCAACCTTCTAAGCATTGGCGCACCCCCCTCCAGCGGGGGGGGGGGGGGGGGATTTTGGAATGAAATGACGTCATCATGGCGGCATTCACACCTTATTGTTGTGAATCTCCTACATTTTACTTTATTTCTATTTTCTAAATTCATTTTATGAATTATCATGATACTTAAAATAAAGAATAGACTGAGGATTAAAATAAAAAAAGTTCCGTATACCCAACTGCAATAACAATCTCGCAATTTGACGCGAAAGTTCAACTTCGCGAAATCGAAAACAAAGAGGGCACTAAAATTACAAGGATGAAGTAAAGGTAAGATAAAAAAAATTTTTATATATATTTATGCAGAAAAACTTGTATGGAACAATTAAGGAAGGTATGAAATTTCATAAAAAGCAGGTTTTTATTAAGTAGAGACTAAATATATTTTAAAATGAAGAAGTATGTAATGGGTATATAAGATTGACGTTTAGTTTGTAACATCCATGCCTGTTCATTTTAAATTAATCATAATAAATACAATAATTCATTCTCTAAGCTAATTATACTGTATTATTATAGAGAAAGGTTTACTCTATAGAATACAGTAAGTTTCGTTTTCTTGGACTGCATGATTAAAAAGATAAAAACGAGTAAATGTGCCATTTGGCACTCGGCAGTCCCAAAAGTGAACATGGCTCATAAAAACGTGAACATTGGCTCAAACAAGCCTTTCACTATGAAATGAAAAAAATTTCGAGTACCTAAGCTATCATCTATTATAATATTTCTAAATCCACAGACTAGAATTCACTCATCAACGATCATAAAACTTGCCAGTAACCAAATAGTGCTTTTACTGGTCTAATTTACTTTTAAAATAGTCTTCAGATCTTAAATAAGTTTTTGAGTTAATATTTCCAGTGTAAAATACAAGATCCATGATTTTCTGAACATAAGCAACGAGTTTCCATTATAGCTCGTTAAAATTACTCAATAGTGTTTTCATTTGTTAATAATCCTCATTTAATTTCATAAATATATTATTATAAGATATAACTTGTCACCAAACATCAAATTCGAGCAGAAAAAATATAAAGTCAAATGAATCTGGTCAATCCCTTAATCAATTGTGCGACTTTAATTTCCTTAAATCCTTTTTTATTTGCTATTTTATATTAATAATCTGCCCCTAGATGGTGTAAGAATGTAATTATAATCCTCTATAAGGTAGGTGATTGATTAATAAAAGTCAAAAATATTCTTAGTTATTATATGAAGACATAAAAAAATTATTTATTTATTTATTTTCAAATCTTAGTGAAACTATCTGTTTTAAGTTACTATTTTATTTAATTTATTATAGTTTAGTTTAAATTATCTTGTTTCATTCATCAGTTATATTTTTTTGTTTGGAAAGTCGTTTTAAAAAGTTTCTAGGCTGTTATCTTAATCCTTATCAATGTAACAGGAGAGGGGTTCCCTTATCTTGTTTGGGCTGACCAACCCACTTTGATTTCAATGAGGGAAAGAGTGGATGAGTCATGTGACCTCCTCATAAAAGAGTTCTTAATTGAATACAAGAAAGAAAAAAATATAGCAGTATAATGAAATTCGTTGTGTACATTCATAAATAATTTTAAATAATTACTTGTATCTGGATTTATTTAAATAAATTAGATTATCTGAAATCTTTATGGCATAATAATTCAACAGGTAACATGCGATCTATGTTATTCACTTGTCATTGGTGGAAAATAAGTTTTTTCAGAAAAAAACATTTCTCAAAATTTCCAAAATTATTCTCAAAATTCTAATCAGAATTTATTATATATAATACAAAAATTTTGGCAGTGTAGCATTATTATTTTATTTTGTCTAATGCTTAATTAATATTCACTGTGTAGTTACTCTACTGCAGAATCAGCATTCATTCCAGGTTCAGAAGTCAGTGCAGTAGCAGGTGATAGAACTGACTCGAGCGATAGGACCCAAGCGGAGCGGTTGCTCGCTTTTGTTTATCAGACATTAGGCCCTCAATTCCAGGCTTGCAGTTTCTTATCCTTTTCTGCATTTCATTCTTTAGTTTCTACTGGCTTTATCTTACCTGAACTTGCTAATTTAGCTAACCTTTAAAATTCAAAAAAAATTTTTTTTTTGCTACTCACATTTTGCGTTCCCTTACACCGGTCTGATTCGTAGTTTGCTCGTAGTTTGTTACAAGTGATAACCGGTTAGCCTCGGTGTTTCTCGGGGGCCGGGATGGGGGATTCTCCCCTCTCGGACTTGAGTGCTCCCCTCTTATCGGAAGCTGAAAAGAATGGGAACGTCAAGAGGAAGGGAGATGTTCCTCCCTCGGAGAAAAGGCGTCAGGACTTGAGTAGACGTCCGGACAGGTCTAGCAGTGTGTCTATGGAGGATCTATCAGATAATTCTATCTCTAAATCTCACAGGTCCAGAAGCAGGTCCTAGAAGTGGTAGGAGAGTCGCTAATAAAAGTGACAAGAAAGGTGATAGTGAAGGTGAAAAAAAAAGCAGGGATAAGAATTTAGATAAAGAAGCGATAAAAAAAACTAATATGGAGAAGCCACACAGTGACTTGCCGTCGCTGTCTACAACTACTGACCTAGGTGCATCGAATACGCTAAATTCATCAGAATCTTTACGTCAACCTCTTGTTAATTCATCATCAGCTACAAAAGCAATAGAAGAGCAACTCTCAATTGCTGCTCACCCATGGCTATTGGTTTCTGTTTTAAAGGGTGATCTCAGTCTGGAAAAAGTAAAAAATAGTGACAAGTCAGCCCCTGGTGAAGTGGGGTCTTCCCTTATAGATGAAAGCTTTTCGCCTGGCCTTCTAAGGAAGACCATTTGGTCCTTTACCGGTTCCTCTCCGTCAGTAACAAAACTGAACTCGGGGAAATTTTTAGTGAAATTCCAATCAGTTCATCAAGCAGCCACTTGCCTTAAGTTTACTGATATTGGTAGAGTCTTTTTACATTATGAAATTCCGAAATTCCTTACGTCATCGGTGGGATTTATTTATGGTATTAGAAACTCAGTTACCCTGGAGGACCCCCAAAGTTTGTCAGATTGTGGAAATTGTATCACTGATATCAAGAAATTTGCCCTTCCCTTCTTGGGAGCTCGATTTGGTAAGCTGCTTATTTTCTTCAATTCTCCTACTCCCCCAGCTAAAGTTAAATTTGAACATGAGTCCTTTCCTGTGACATGTCCTCCTCCAAGGCCTATGCAATGTATGATATGCCACAGGCTGGGGCATACGAAGTTTAGATGTCCTGACTCAGACACCCCGTTATGCTCAAAGTGTTTATCTTTGGATCATAGTAGGGATAAGTGCGTTTCAGACAGTTTTGTATGTGCTAACTGCAGTTTGAATCATTCTTCCTACTATAAAGGCTGCACTAAATTTAAATATGAAGCTCGTATTAGAATTAAAATGGTAAATATGTATATCTCATATTATGAAGCGAAAAAACTAGTTGATATGGAGCTTGGAAATGAGTCTCCGGGCCATAAATCCTATGCCTCTGCTGCCACTGCTACTCATCCTTTAACTCAAGTGGATTCTCCTCGTAAAATCTTGCAAAGGCAACCTCTTACGGGCTCTGCTTCGCAATTTCGTAGGGAGCAAGGGAATTGCTCTCCGGGGGGGTACTCATTCCCCAAACCCGACAAACGACGATGACCATTATACGCTGGCTGGAGTTACTTGCTCCACGTGCGGGCGAGATAATCTTTCGCCTATCTTCGGCTATCATTCCCCCATTCCAGCACCTTTGACAAATAGTACTATTATGCCGTCCCAAATCCCGTGGTCTCAGCTTTCCCCTTTCTCACTAGAGAAGCAATCTTTAGACCGTGTAGATGATTTTGTAAACCCGATTTCGGACCAGCAAAATTTAGGCTTAACCTCTGATCTTTTGAATCACTGTAACCCACAGGAGTTCGCAAACTTGTCTAATTTAGGGAGTCATACAGTTGAACAGCTTGCTACGAACTGCTTAAAAACTTTTATTTCGTCTCTTATGGAGGTTACTAATCAGGGCGACTCCAAAGAAATTGAGGCTACGTTTAGCATTTTGAAGTCAAAATTTTCGCATACCCCAGCGTGGTACTTGGACACTTTCAGATGGTGGCGAGAGATGGTTAGTCCCCTATCTCTTGACAATACCCAGGTCTCAAGGGATGTCGACCAGTATTGAAGTTATTCATTGGAATTCCAGAGGCCTTATGGCAAATTGGGAGGATGCGGTTTTACTTCAAAAAAAATCTAAAATATTATTCTTATGCGAAACTTTTTTAAAGCCAGAACAGGTTATAAAATTTTCAAATTCCATTACATATATTAATAGTAGAGAAAAACATGGGGGGGGGTATCCTCACCTCAGTAAATCACAAGGTCCCACACTTTTTAAATCAAAAAACTAATTTTGGTGAAGTGGCTGTGATTGACACTACGATCTATCTTAACGGAAGTTGGCTTCACTTGTATAACATCTATGTTCCGGGATACCTGAGAAGGACAGCCTGGAATAGTATTATTAGTTCGTTATCTAAGCCTTATATTGTCATGGGCGATTTAAATGCAAAGAGCCCGGCCTGGGGGTGTCAGGGATATAATTCAAATGGGCGATATTTGGAAGATCTTAGTAACTTATACGACTTTGACGTTCTCTATACCTCATCACACACGTATTTTCCGGCCAGGCCGATTTGGCCATCTGCAAATTTGAATCTGGCTCTTCTATCTCTGGACTGTCCTTTTCAGGTGTACCTAGACACTGTACCTGGGGAATTTGGCAGTGATCATGTCCCTATTCGTCTTTTCATCCAAGCACAGAGCTTGGGTAACTTCGTAAATAGAGGTTCAAATCATAACTCTCCTCATCTTTTGGGAGGTAAGTCCACCCCTTCTTCAACTTTGGTTTCCTCGTCATGTGATCAATTTCCCACTAGGAATGTGGATGTTGTAGAATTTATGCAATCTTTCCAGAATAATTCCTCAAAAAAATATGCTAAGTCTCCTGTCCCCAGGCCTTGCTGGTGGAACGA
>JAHWFO010034943.1:0-37978 GCA_023313115.1 Rhysida immarginata | reverse complement strand
AAGCAAGATGGTTCGGATTACCGTCCTGTACAGCAATAGTTTGCAGTCCAATCCAAGCGCGCTGTTTCGCCCCAGAAGAGCTACCAGACTGATCTTTGCCTTCTTTGCCTTGTTGATGGCGTAGGGAACATGGTCTCCCCAATTTAGCTTGGCATCTATTTCCACTCCGAGGTATTTGTAATGTTTTACCCATTCGAGCTCTCTACCAGAAAGGAAGAGAGGACTCGGGGGTTTCCGAAGTTTCTTTGTAATGAACATTGCCTTGCATTTGTCAACATTTAGTTTGAGTCTCCACTTAGCAAACCATTTCTCGCACTGATGTAAGGCATTCTGCAATCGAGATATGACATGGGCGGGAACTCGAGCAGTGGTCATGATGGACGCGTCGTCAGCGAACAGATACAGCTTGCATTTTGTAAATGTTGGGAAGTCATGGATGAAAAAGTTGAAGAGTGCAGGGCCAAGAACAGAACCCTGGGGAACACCAGCTTTGAAAAAGTTGAAGAGTGCAGGGCTCCTGGTGTTCCGAGAAGCATGAGGCTTCGCGTTGTCCTGCTGAAAGATGCTTGGTCTTCTATTGAACAACTTTTGGCAGGATGGACGCAGATGCTGTTGAAGAATGTTTATCTAGGCAGCAGAGTTAATAGTGCCCTCGCAAAAGTGAAGCGATCCTGTCCACGGGTTTGACATGGAGCAACCAACCTTTACCCAAAATATCCTGTTCGACAGAAAGGATCTAATCAAGGCAATAAGATCGTCCGGAAATCCACAAGTAATCATTTTGTGTATTAGGCCTTCGTGCCAAACCTGATCAAAAGCTTTTCGGACATCCAGAAATACAAGACCACCATATTTACCGCAGTTAAGAGGAGTGTTTAAATCCGCAACGAGCCTCCAGATCTGGAGTTGGCAGGAGTGACCTGGTCGAAAAACGAATTGCTCTTCACGAACAAGATTGTTAGCCAAACAGAAGTCGTTAAATCTCTTAAGAATGGCGCGTTCAAACACTTTTGATAGCATAGGTAACAAACTTATAGGCCTATAGCTGACAGGGAGAGCAGGGTTTAGACCAGGCTTCGGTATGGTAACGATAACAGACTCTTTCCACTTGACAGGAAAGTAACCATGTCTCCAGCAGTCATTCATGGCCCTGGTAATGGTCGCAACAACATTAGGAGGTAAGTTCTTGAGAGTGCTATTTGTGATGGAATCGATACCCGCTGCTTTCCTGCTTTTAAGATGCTTGATGGCTTCGGAGATTTCATGAACACCAATAGTGTAAAAATACGATGAGTGAGCTCGTGTGCGATGCATCCATCGTTGACAAGACGAATATTTGGGAAATTATCCGGGTTGTTCTCACCAGGAGTGGTAAATTGTTTAACCAGGGATTCGGCGATCAGTTGAGCTTTATCTTGATCACCCGTGACAGCATTGCCATTTGCCGTAAGCAGCGGCGGTAAGTTGATGGGTCTGTTTCCTTTTAGAGCCCTTACAGTACCCCAGAGCGAGTTGTCCTGGACTGACAGGGACTTTAGCTTTTCGCTCCATCTTTGATTACGTAAAGATTTAACCTCCTCCTGGACCTTGCGAGCTAGCCTGTTGTATTTCGTCTTGAAGAACGGAAGTCGTTTACGCTGCCATAACCTACTATAGGAATTCCTTTCAAGTAAGAGACGCCTGATGTAAGTAGGGAGGTCGAGATGTTCAGGACGCTTTCGATCAGTAGTGAAAGTACTGGAAGCTGTAGCATCATTGATAACACGAGTAATAGAACTGATATTTGCATTAATATCCTCGTTGTCAATAACCTCCTTATATGGAATGCTGTTTTCTCTAAGGATATCCCTGAAGAGTTTCCAGTCTTGTTTGGAGCGAAGCCCAATCTTAACATCGATGTTCAAGCCCTCAAAGATAAGCATCACTGGACGGTGGTCAGAGGATACGTCGTCGACTGTGAAAATATTATAGGGCTTAAAGAATCCTTTGAGAACTACAACGTCCGGCACGTCGCTGACAGGAGAATGGTCGCAGTAGTACGTGTCATCAAGGGGTCCAGCAACAAAGGTGTCAATCTCGTTCAGAGTATATCCATAGAGGATATTGCCATTTTGGTTGGAGCATTTGGAATTCCATGCAGGGTGCTTAGCATTAAAGTCTCCCGCCATAACCACTGGAACGGGACCAGAGAGCAGCTCATCAAGCTCGCACGGTCCAATCTTGTGCCTAGGAGAATTATACAGAGAGGTGAATTTAATTTCACCTGCGTCGGCGTCATTTATTATCACAGAAACAGCTTCCATTCCTACATAATTTGGAGTGACAGTCTCACGATGTTCAATGCCATCTTTGACAATGATAGCTGCTCCACCAAATGCTTGACTGGCATTGTTATCCAGAGGTCGATCTTTTCGATAAACATGATAACCCGGCAAGTTAAAAGCTTGAGTCGATTTCAGGTGCGTCTCACACACGAAAGCTATGTCAATATTCCAATTAATGATAAAATTGTAATATTCGATGCGCTTCCGATAGATTCCCCTGGCGTTCCATATATTGCAACGAAGCTTTCCGTGGGTAATTGTTCTGTAATGGTGTCTTTCCATGGTCAGTTCTTGATTTCGTGGGACGCAACCTGTGGCAGTACGTTGCCACTTTCCTTACAGAGGTTAAGAAGGTTACCCAGACTCCTATAAATGCTACGCAATTGGATTGGATCGACCGCATCTGGATGAGAAGAGCTGGATGCGACTGAAGCATAGGTTCTGCTATCAACTACTTTAGTGCTTTTGATCCTTTTGACTTGGGGATATTTCGGACACTTGGTGTAACTTGAAGTATGCTGACCATCACAACGAATACATTTAGGGGGGTCTTTACCCTTTACATTAGTACAGTCCCTCGACTGATGGTCACCTGCGCACTTGTTACATCTAGGCGATTCGGTGCAATCTTGGGAGACGTGGCCAAAACGTAAACAGCTGTAACATTGTAAGGGCCTTTTGTTGCCTCTAAACAATTCAACAATTACAGCAAGGAGACTAACACGCTTTAAACTCAAAAATGACTTATTGTGCTCAGTGTTTTGGAGTAGAACTAACACCAGTGGCATTTCAACGGAACCCTTAGCTTTTTTCAGCCTGATTGCCTTTTCAGGATAATAATTTGCCTTCCTGAGATCTTCGCAAAAGTCTTCCATGTCATACGTTGTGTCAACATTTCGGACAACGTATTTCAGCAGCTTTTCTGATTTGAGCTGATGAAGCTGAATTTTTAGCACATCGTTACTCTTTACTCCAGATACTAGAATTTTGTGCGTATCCTCATCAAGACACTTAATTTTAATGGTGTCCTTACGACCAGTGTGGCAGATGATTTTATCTAAAGACACATGTTTTGTGATTTCCTCTAGAATTTCCTTGATTGGTTTTCCGTGATGACGAATAATAATCGGAGGAATGTAAATTACTCCCTTTCCATGGGTGACATTGCTTTCGGAATAACCACGCTTAGCTTTGTTACCTCGTAGGGCTACAGAGACATCATTTTTTATATCGACAGTGGACTGAATGTTGTCTATTCTAACACCACCTTTGTTTCTTTTATTCTGCGCAATACGCCAGTTACCTCCATCACTTTCAGCAGAATCATTTTCGTGCTTTCTTTTGACGCTAGTTCGTAGTGAGGAGTTTCCTTCGTTGACTTCTTCCAGGCAGGTAGAAACATTTTCATTATTATCTATTGGATCACGATTTACCCCTATCATGGGCGAATCCGAAGTAACGGGAGAGCCCGTAAACTCCTTGATAATATTGCCAAGGTTAGCGAAGCCATTGGCAGTCTCTAAACTAGCACTCTCTATATCACTTTTTAAGCTATCAATTTTACTACCAAGTTCCTTAGATAGCGCTTCCACCCTTGATTCTAACTCAAGATATTTCTTGTTCAGTTGATTACGTAATGACCCAAGTTGTCCGTTAATAATAATGTCAAATGCCAGAAATCTCGGATCCTTACACGCATCTTTGTAAGCCAGGTCACAAGGTAACACTTTACCATCAGCATACTTAACAGTACATGAAGGAGATTTTTACGTAGCGCCTGAAGTCATCATGAAGCAGGTGTGGTGCTGGGTTTTCCCGTCCTTAGAAGGACGCACCTACCTAAAACGACTCAGTTTAAATGACTTAAAAAAGTAATGGCTTTTATAGCGTGTTGCTCATTTCGAAACTCCCGTTGTTCAGATGTTTCAAACGCCCGTGTAGCTTTTTCTGTTTTAGTTGCAGAGTTTCTTTGACCAATACTCGTTCTTTCTCTTTCCTTTCAGGACATAATAACTTTTTGCCAGGCGTTTAATAGGGAGTTCAAGGGAGACACGCGTGACTTCTATGCCTAATCAATAGACGCTGCCTTATTAATATTCTGTCACTGCATCTTCATTTTATGCTCATTAATAATAATTCTTGAAAACGATCGTTCAATCATCGCATTATCAGCATCTCAGTTTCCAAAATATACACTTTCCCACAGAAAATAGTCAAAATATATTTTCGGAAATGTTTGGACCACCTGAGCTACCAAATAAGCTAAGTGATAACCCCGGCGTGGCTCGGACTTTATTTTTGGAATAAATTTTGAAATATCTTAAAAATAAACACATGGAAACGCTTAGAATTCATGCAGTAAAAATTGTCAATGAAAATTTGAAAATTTTTTTTTTAAAGACTCAGAATGAATGGACCTATCCAAGGATGCCAGTGCTAATCTAAATAATTTCTTACTGATCCAATTTATTTATTTTATTCCATGACGTAATCTTACTTTAGATGTGCACTTTTTGTTGTTGCAATTCCCTTTCTTCTCTCGATGTCTTAAATCCAAACTTGGCCATTCATCTTTCTGTGTAGTCTAACGATCGCCGATTCTTCTATTTACTTGCTTACCATTTGCTACGGAGCTAAAGGAGTGCTTCCTCTGTCGTCTTTCCACTCTTTCTCAATAGTCTGCTAACTCTCCTTTATCTCCAGTTACTGGTCATTTTTATAGATTTTCAAGAAACTATTAAGTACTAAGAACTCTCTTATCTAAGAAAAGCCTGATTAACAGGAATTCTATGCATTGTTACAAATTAAAATTTATCTATATTGCACAAACTTTGCCTTTCATTGATGGTCATGAGGAATACAGGGTGATTCAGTCAATTTCTGACCATTTCAGTACTATGATTTATTTGGCCCATTAATGTTTGCAAACTTAGCATTTCAGAATTTCACTTAGGCAAGTCGGAGTTTTTGTTCCCGTGGTAAAGTCTGGATGATATGCTCAGTGTGGCCACCACGAACGTTTTGAACTGCTCGCAGCCCAATAGTGAAGTTGTTTATAACTCTATCCAGGATTTCTGCATCCACAAAGGTGCAGGCAGTCGATGATGCTTTGTCGCAGCTGGTCAAGGGTTCTTGGTGCTGTAGTGAACACACTGTCTTTAAGGAACTATCTATATATATAAAGAAGGATGTTTGTTTGTGGGTGGGCCGCCCCCCGGTTGGATCTGTTTGTATGTTTTTTATACAAATCTACAGTTTTATTCCGATCTTGATGAAATTTCGCATACATGACCTTCAAAGCATGAGGAAGGTCACTGTCTACTTCAGATTTCGAAAAAATAATAATTATTGATAAAAAATCGATATTCATGGTTATAGCAGGGCATATTAATGAGAAATATCGCATGACCAACAATGCAAGACAAAGTTTTTGCAACAATAGTATCAACACGCAATTCACAAACACTCTGCACGGACCAACAATATATATCTCATGACCAACAATGCAAATAAAAGTTTGTGCAACAGTAGGTATCAACAATGGTTTCAACACGCAATTCACCAATAACAATGAGCACAGAATGATGATGTAATGTTAAAGCAATCTCTCGAAGAATTAAAACAATGAACATAAAATGATGATGTAATATGGATAAGTTTCAATTTGTAACAATGCATTGAATTCCTGTTATTCAGGTTTTTCTTAAAAAGAGAGTTCTTAGTACTTAACAATTTCTTGAAAATCTTTAAAAATGATCAGTAGCTGGAGTTAATGAAGAGTTAGCAGACTATTGAGAAAAAGTGGAAAGACGACAGAGAAAGCAAACCTTTAGCTCCGTGCTGTATTGAGCAAATGAGAAACAAGTAAATGGAAGAATTGGCGACCGCTAGACTGCACAAAGTAATGAATGGCTAAGTTTTGCTTCAACACATCGAGAGAACAGTGGAAATTGCAACAACAATAAGTATACATCTGAGGTAAGATTGCGTGAGTAAGAAATTATTTAGACTAGCGGTGGCATCCTTGGAGAGGTCCAGCCATTGTGAGCCTTTAAAAAGATTTTTTTCGAATTTTCATTAAGAAATTTTACCGTATTAATTCTAAGCATTTTCATGTGTTTATTTTAAAGATATTGCAAAATTTAATTTAATTTTTTGAGATTGTTCTGTTTACATCCAACTGTAATTATTCCGGGCAACGCCGGGTACCTTTGCTAGTCAGAGATAAAAATCACATGGGTTTAGGTCAGGACTCGTAGGGAGCCAAAGAAAGCCACCCCCGAATCGCACCCCCGTGCCACCCAAAGGTGCGAACATTTTTTCGACAACCTCGGCCGTTCGAACACGAGCTTCGCTCCCGTCTTTTTTCCTGCATTTAACACATCCAGTGGCACGGTATCAACAATGGTATCAACACGCAATGCACCAATAACAATGAGCACAAGATAATGATGCAATGATAGAAAGTTCATTTCAAAGAGTTATAACAATGAACATAAAATGATGATGCAATGACAGAACATTCGTTTCTATGATTTATAGCAATGAACATAAAATGATGGTGTAAAATTTGGAAACATCTTTAAAATAAACACATGAAAGCGCTTAGAATTAATAAAGTAAAATTCTTCATGAAAATTTGAAAAAAATTTTTTTAAAAGCTCACAATGGATGGACTTCTCCAAGGATGCCACTTCTAGTCTAAATAATTTCTTACTGACGTAATCTTATCTTAGATGTACACTTAATGTTGTTGCAATTCCCTTTCTTCTCTCGATGTGTTGAATCCAAACTTGACCTTTCATCTCTTTGTGTAGTCTAGCTATCGACGATTCTTCTATTTACTTGCTTATCATTTGCTCAATACAGCACGGAGTTAAAGCAGTGCTTTCTCTGTCGTCCTTCCACTCTTTCTCAATAGTCTGTTAACTTTCCATTAACTCTATCTACTGATCATTATTAAAGATTTTCAAGAAATTGTTAAGTACTAAGAACTGTCTTTTCTAAGAAAAGCCTGAATAACAGGATTTCTATGCATTGTTACAAAGTGAAATTTATCTATATTGCACAAAATTTGCCTTTCATTGTTGGTCATGAGACATATTTTCTTGATCCCTAGATAGTGTTGGTGCATTGCGTGTTTTTACCATTGTTAACTATTGTTGCACAAACTTTTTTTTGCATTGTTGGTTATGAGATATATATTGTTGGTCTTTGCAGAGTGTTTGTGAATTGCGTGCTGATACTATTGTTGATACCTATTGTTGCACAAACCTTGCCTTGCATTGTTGGTCATGACTTATTTCTCATTAATATGCACCGACATAACTATGAAAATCAATTTTTTATCGATAATTATTATTTTTCCGAAATCTGAGATATACACTCACCTTCCTCATGCTTTGAAGATCAAGTATACAAAATTTCATCAAGATCGGAATAAAAAACAAACCCACAAGCAAACAAACCCAAAAACATCCTTCTTTATAAATAGAGATAGACTGGCAGAGCTACCCAGTGTTGCCCGGGATAATTCCACTTGCCGATCATGATGAAATTTTGTATACTTGACCTTCAAAGCATGAAGAATGCCACTGTCTACCTCAGATTTCGGAAAAATAACAATTATTGATAAAAAGTCGATATTCATGATTATGGCAGGGCATAATAATGAGAACTATCTCATGACCAAACAATGCAAGGCAAAGTTTGTGCAACAATAGTTATCAACAATGGTATCAACACGCAATTCACCAATAACAATGAGCACAAAATGATGATGCAATGATAGAAATTTCATTTCTAAGAATTATAACAATGTACATAAAATGATGATGTAATGATAGAACATTCGTTTTTAAGAATTAGTACCAATGAACAGGAATTGGATATAATAGACGATTTAGATAGGGCAGCCTCTCTCGATGAGGCAAAGGAGATACACCTGTCTTTCTTCAGTTCCCTAACAAGCTACGCGGGTTCGATCCCAGGCAAGGACGACGAGGATTTCTCAGGGGAAATCCTGAGATCACGCACTTCCTTCGGAAGGGAAGTAAAGCCGTTGGTCCCGTGTAGTCTTTTGCCAACTGCACGTTAAAGAACCCTTGCGAGGCAAAATTTGCGGCCCCTATAACGCCGTCCTGAAATGACCATAGCAGTTGAAAAGGACGTTAATACCAAACAAACTAAACCAAACCAACCCTAACAAGCGTTCAGACGATTGGGAAAAGTGTGTATATGTTTCTGTGTGTGTGTGTACGTGTGTGTGTGTGTGTGTGTTTGTTTGAGCAGTGCATAACCTATTACAGTTTAATTCCAACTCGAAATATCAAACCAAAAAGCATACGATTTATCTGTGTGTGCTATGTAATAATCGTTCGAAGGAACCATATTAATTCTTACATATCGTAATGCCACCAAAGAAAAGAAAGAGCATTGGTCAGAGAAACCCTGCAGCTAAAAGACAAAAAACTATCCGGGCGTCAGAGACACCTGAACAATGGAAGCTTCGTCTGCAGCAGGAAAGTATGCGAGCTTCAACGTCAAGGGCAAGGGAAACTTCGGAGGAAAGAGAGTTTTTTCTACAGCAGGGCTATGAGTATCAACAAGGCCTAGGGGCAATCGCTTTGTGTGACAGGCATTAACTTGGAAACGCCAAGTTTTTCATACGGGCAACTATATGTAGCTTGCTCAAGATTCGGCACCCCAGATAATTTGTTTGTTTATGCCCCGGATGGACAAACGAAAAACATGGTGTACCATCCAGCGAATTCTCCATTGTCCGTCCACTCTGTTCACCAGAAATCGCGACTCCTCAGAGAAAGCAACCCTTTGTCACTCGGCCGAGGTCCAATGGCGATAGTCCATTACGAAATGGAGGCGTTTCTGGCGATGCACAAGCGTCAACATAAGTGCTGTTACCGTACGCCTGCTCCGGAGCCCCAACCTTCAGAGGGATCGTTGCACTGTTTTGGTGCTGACACGCCTAGTAGCCCTACTCTTCATTTGTTGTGTCAGTTGCTCAACAGTGGCACGCCAATTGGTCTTGGCCAGGCATCGTAACCGACGCTCGCCTCTAGGATCGATGGCCCGTGGGGCCTCACAGCTCGAAACTGTCTGGTTCGTCCAGTCGCGGTACACCTTTACAACGGCAGCCCTAGAGCAGTTCACAAAGGTAGCCGTTTCTGAAATACTGCCCCCCTTTGGCCCGATAGCCAATGATCATCTCCTTTTGGAGGTCCGACAGGTCACTTGCTCTGCCCATGACGGCGGCAATTGCTGTGTTAACGGATGCTACTACACGTCTGCTGTTGTTAGCTTTTAATGATACGCAATGATTTTTCATTTGCATACCATCGGACGTTCCAACATGTTCGAGGAGAGGTGGTCATATTAATAAGTCCCGACCCTGTATTTAGTCTTCAAAATTGCTACTGACAACCAGGAACTTTTGTGTGGTTATCACCTAGTGAGTTTGTGAAATTCTACTGAGTGAAATTTTCTGTTCTTATCATTGGGCGCCCATGCCCCTCGATGACCCCGGGGGAGATTGCCCCCCCCCCACCCGACTTTCTTTCTTTGTGAGGTTGGAATATATAGCCACAGATTAACGATTGCAAAGATGCAACAAATGATGACATTTTATGGGGGGAAATGAAAAGTAGTCACGTGATAGAGATCGGGATACTGATCGTGCTGCTTTCAGCGATCGCCAGGGAACAATGCATTGCAATGAAGAGCAGGTAATAATCATCTTCGAATTTTACGATAAAAGAGGCTGAATACAAGCAGATAAATATTTGCAAATTTACTTATACTATTAATGAAAATGAATAATATAATTTAAAATAGATAAAATTTATTTAGAATCATTTTCACTGGTTGCAGAAAACTGTTCACAAAAGCAGACTACAGTTAAGAAAATATTTATAAACATAATTATATTGTTAATGTAAAAATTAATATATCATTTAAAAACGGAATAAAATTGTTTTCAGGTATCATCATATAATTTGAAGCTATGCTATTTCTACGATCACTTTATACTTACTTACTTTTCAAACCCGCTTAACCGTTAGACAGCAACCCTATCGAGGATCTCCATCGATCGTGCTCTTCCGCCATCAGGCACATGTCCTCCCTGATAATACCCAAGCGACTCGAACCCAGATTCTCCATGTAGTCTAGCCACCTGGTTCTAGCCGAACCCTTGGTCTCTTACCCACCAGCTTGGAAAATACAACTGCCTTGGAAGACCAGTTTGTGGCATCCATATCAAGTGGCCATACCAGCGCAAATAAGATCTCTCAATGGGGAGAAGTAGCGGCTCAACATTTAAAGATTCGCTTATTATGCTGCTATGCACTCTATTTAGTAGGGTAACACCTGCCACACCTTTCAGAAATTTCATATCGGGCGCATGTACCCGAGATCGCACTTTTTCGGTCATTACCCCAAGACTCATGACCATAGGTGAGAATGGGGACAATAATAGATTTGAAGAGAGAGGGCTTGGCTTTGTTTCCCAGCTCGCGTTTCGTTACCACGGATTGCCACAATTCACATCTGACACAGCAGCTTGCTGCACCGATCCGAGCATCCAATTCTTTCTCCTGCCGTCCATCACTCGTGAATGCAACCTCGAGATACTTGAATTTCTCCACCTGTCTCAATGAGGCTCCCCTAACATGGAGAGCGCACTGAGCAGGCTGTCTTGAAAGGACCAGAACCTCAGCGTTAGCCACACTGATCTTCATCCCAGCTTTTTCACATTTGCCTGCAACCCGATCTAGTGCATGCTGAAATGAGTGCAAGAATACCCAAGGAGGACAAGGTGTTCTGCAAAGAGCAACCTCTCCCCCAGCCAGTCATCCACACAAACACACTCATCACCTCGGCTGCCCCTGTCTATCCAATCCATAAAGATAACAAACAAGAGGGGTAACAGTAGGCAGCCTTGGCGAAGTCCAACACCTACAGTGAACGGGCTTGACTTAATGCCTTTTATCCGGACCCACATCTCAGAGCTTTCATGCAGAGATATGATAGCCACCAGTAATTGCCCATCGACTCCATACACTTGCAACACTTGCCAGAGCTTCTCCCGAGGAACTCTGCCATATGCTTTTTCGAGGTTCACAAAACTAGCGTAGACATCTTAAAGATACTCCCCGGATTTCTCAAAGATTTGCCTTAGAGCAAAGATGTGATCCGTTGTGCTTTGGCCAGGTTGGAAACCATATTGCTCCTCCGACAATTTGTAGTCTACTATTTCCCGACTTCTCTTCTCCAGACACTTAGTGTACACTTTCCCAAGTAAATGAGTCTCGATGGTTGTTGCAATCACTCTTATCTACTTTTTTGAATCTAGGGATCACAAATTCTTTCTGCAATGCCTAGGGGCCTGGCCACATATCCAAGCAACCTGACACACACGAATCAGCCACAGGAAACCATCCTTTAAGACCTTTAACATCTCGACCAGATTTCATCATCACCTGCAGCTTTTGCCAGTCTTCAGGGACTTAATTGCCCATCTGACTTTTGCTTCGGTGATACTACCATGACTATTCTCCGCTCCAAGGTGCACTTCATGTGGCTCAGTTGTTGCTTCAACAGATTAAGAAGAGATGTAAAGAATCCCTTCCACTTATGCAATACGCTCTCCTCCGTTTTCAGAAACCTCCCATCTAAACTCTTAATTGTTTGTGATGTAAGATACTTCTTTCCACCGAGGCGGTGCACGGTCTGTCAGAATATCTTGTTTACCGAACCATAGCCTGCCTCCAATTTCTCCCCGAACTTGCTACTTTCTTTGCTGCTGCTGCTTTTCGCGCCTCAGTATATTGCACTCGACTCGAAGGTGAGTTTTTGGAAGCCATAGCAAATAGGGTTTCCTCTTTGCCTTGACAGTGTCTTGGACTTCACCCTTCCACTATGCAGTCCTCTTCTCACTGCCCTGCGTCACACTCTAGCCGCTTACAGGTACAGCACAATTCAGCCGAGGTAATCACAGTAGTTTTGATCAACTGCAACTCCTCTTCGACAGTACACAATCACTGGGCAAATCTAGAAAAAAATGACACCCATGAATCAGCTGGCACTGTTAAGATAATTATTTCATCTGATTAACTTTTAGAATCTTTCCAGTACATTTGAATCAGATAATTGTTTGTTGGCATTGACAAATATTTCTTTACAGTTTCCACAACCATGGGTAGAAGTAAATTTAGCGCTAATGCAGCCAGCTATGGTATTTTTGAATGGTAACGGGCCTTCCATAAAAATCTTCAACAGATTTAATTGACGGTGGAAAATCTTCATCCTCAGTGACATTCAGTAGGCCCATAAAGCCATTATATCTTCCAAGATAACCTACAATTTCCTTGGAATGTCTTCAACTCCTGCAGGTCCTGGCTCTCCAAAATAACGTTATGTTACAATGGGTGCCAGGACAAAAACGTATAGTTGGAAACGAGGTAGCAGATACTTTAGCAAAACAGGTGCCAAATCGCCACCAGTTGATCCTGATCCTTTATGCGGGTTTTCCAAACAAATCTCTGTAGTGAGATTAATGGCATCTTTTATCAAGAGATGACGAAAAGATGGGAACAGATCAGCAATCAGAGACATGGTAGACTCATGACTAAAAAACCTTCTCAGAATCTAACAACTACACTCCTACAAGTTAGTAGGAATAAACTACGGGTTATCATGGGCTTTCTTAAAGATCATGATTTACTATAAAAACATTTAAATAGAATTGGGAACCTTCGGGAGGACTCATGTTAAAAATGTTGAAAATGTAATTTGGCGGACGAAACGGCTCATCATATTCTTTTTGAATGTGTCGCTCTGGCACATATTCGATATCTTACGTTAAATTCTACTTTTATTGCGGAAATTCACCAAAATACAGTGGGCAGTGTGATTTGTTTTCTTAGCGAGTTAGGCTTCTTATAGGTTTTCTGGGTTCACTGGGTTTTGGTGCAAAATTTCCTCATAGGAAAAGATTATAGTGGCTAGAAGATTATTGTGGCTCGCAATGCTTGTGGTTGATTCCCGATTTGATGATAGTAGCGGTGGCGCTGCAATCGACATAGATGCGAGTTACCCGGGAGATGAGATGGAAATCTTAGGATGACTGAATCTTTTTTCAAATATATTACGGGCGAGTTAATTTTATTTATAAAAATTTAGTATATTTTAGGTAATTGTCTTCCACAGTCCTTGAGGATACTCTTTAACGTTACAATAAATGAAAAAAATCTGCTATTTTAAATAAGTTGAAATATAAGATCACAGATGGATGAAGGTATCCATCCCAAATAAGATAAAGAAAGCATGAAATATGAGCTCTTCCGAGCCAGAGGAATTAAATTTTGAGTAATTAAGCATTAAACATAGATCTGCTAAATTAAGTTTAATAAAATATAAATATAAAAACTAATCATGTAATGCTGTACACAGCTGGCCAATGATAGAAAACGAATTTTCACAGATGTTTTAGGAGAAAAAGAATTCAACAAGTGAGGCGTTCGCCCAACTAACTCGGAAGGCCTCATATGTGAAATGCACAATATTGAAAAATACATAGAGATACAAAGAAAATGTCTGTTTTCATATAAAATTCATTTATCACATGATTAAAAACCAAATTAATTTTTTATGTGATGATAAAATATTTAAGTATCAGATATTTTAGGTTAATAGGTTTGAAAAAAAAGTTTTCTTATTACTTTTTAAAAAAAGTAGGAAATATAATAAATTTGTATTTAAAGCTGCCTTGATTGTATTTTATTATTTTAAAAGAGGAATTTACAAAAATTATTTGATTTTCTTAGATTTTACATAAAAAAATTAAATGAGAAATATAGATTGTAAAGTGGTTCTTGAAATGAAGAAATCGAAAACTTATATAGAGAAAATAACTCAGTGTGAAACGGTCGTGTATTTCTCTATACCAATTATGACTGAAAAAGAATAGAATCATTTGAAATAAAAAAATACTGCATAATCATCTCTAAATTAATTAAAACAAAAAGGAGGGATCGAAATATTATTAAAATGGTACATTATTTAATGTTCTGGAATGAATATGAAATAATAAATCAAATTTATGCATTTTACGAAGAAATTAATGGAGCCTTATTGATGTAAAGCTTTGGATGTTTAGCTACTATGTTGATGTAGCTGCCATCTGGCGGCATCGTCATTCGAGGAATCAGATTTGAACGCTCGTTGCCACACTATTCTTCTAGCCACTGTAGCACCATAGAGAGCAAGGCTTTTTCTATACCTTGATAGAAAAAGCCTTGATAGAGAGCAATGGCATTACAAGTCGACGCCGAATGCAGTGACACCTACGCTTTTCATTTCTTCAAATTGTTTTATGATAAAATCTATCATTTCATCCGCCTTTCTCATTAATCCCTTTAAACTAAGATATTTCTCTTTCTTTAATTCCTCTTGAAATAAATCTGAATCCTTCTAATATAGTTATTCAATTTTTCGCTTCACTCCAATCTTTTACCGCCTCTACCAGCTAGCTGTAAATCCTACTATAATCCTTAATGGGTTTAATTCATCTCTCATTAAAATGCTGTTTATTAGCCAGCCACATTTGTAACTTTTCCTGATCCACATTATAATAAAATAACCTCTCCCCACATGTAGGCTATAAATTATTCATTCCAGCTCGAATTCTGTCCTGAAGATCTTCTTTCGAAATCTTAGCTTCTCTTTTTCTCGTAACTGTAACTCTGCTTTCTCTCTGCGCTGTTGAAACCAGTGTGATAACAAATAATGCCACTTATACATTATAACTAATGATGTCCGTTGGATCCGGATCAGAGATATATCCAGATTCGGATCTAGAAATATCCGGATCCGGGTCCGTATCCGGATCTCGGATTTCGGATCCTTTCGCTGGATGCGTATTAAGACTAATTAGGAATTAAGAGGACTAGGCTAACACTTAATAAAAGCTTTTATAAAGTGCTTTCAGAAAAAGTTTGCATATACACAATTTCCTGATACAGGATCTGAATTTCGGATCTCGGATCCAAGATCCGGATCTCAGATTTCGGATCCAAGATCCGGATCTCAAATCTCGGATCCAAGATCCGGATCTCGGATCTCGGACCTAGGTCCGAAAAAAAGATTCGGATATCCGGATCTTGAATTATCCGGATCTTGATATCACTAATAATTACGTCATTCTGTATGTGAGCGTGGCCAACGAGATAACAAGGCCTGGAAGCGAAAAAGTCACCTGACTAGCTGAGTGCTAACAACAATTCAACCTTCATTGTTTCCAACAAAAGGAAAAATACTGATTGTTAACAACCATGATGGAGATAATGAACGTTGGATTGTTACTAGCACCCAGTTGGTCTGGTGACTTTTTCGCTTTCAGGCCTTGTTATTTCGTTGGCCTCGATATGTGAGCCTAGCAATAATCCAATCATTGTTAGTTGATATTGAAAAGTTTAGCTGATAATAGTTATGTAAAAATTTTGTTCATTAAAGCCTTGAGTATAAGATATTTTCGTGGCCGTGTTTATTACAATTTAATGAACAAAATTTGTATTCTTTACAACGTAGAATGGAAAGATTTCTACGACCAGAAAAATTAGAACGTGAGCCAGCAAAACAAGGCTACTGCAACTTTGGATACAATGGAAGACAACCTTATACAATTTCTTCATCAGGCTCTTCAGTCTGATCCGAAGACACAATTACCTGATTCCACTAAACTACAGCTGCTGATAAATGATCTCTCACCGCAAGTATACTTATTTATCTCGGAATGCAAAACTTTTGATAAGACAATAAAGTAGAGGTTGAGCAAAAGTCGCAGTTCACCCTGTTTTTTCGAAAACCTTGCAGGAATTGGGAAATATGAATATTCCAGTAATGTATGGGTGAGGTGGTCTATCAATTACGGTATGTACCGAACATGGCCGCCATCTTGAAATCGGCCATATTGAATCTAAGTCAATTTTCTAAATGGAAAGGGGGTCGTGTGATATATCAAATAACATCAGCATTTTCTGACAATTTCATTCCGGTAAACAGATTTGAAGTAGCAATTAAGGTTCAAAAAAGGTTTTTGAAAAAACATGGTGTACTGCGAATTTTGACTCTCTCTGTATTTAGAAAGTGTATGTGAAGCCTAATAATGAAATTTACGCTGGGCACCGCCTTGCTAGCAGAAGACAACTACCTGGTGAGACCCTAGATAATTATATGCAAGTACTGAAAGAGCTTAGTAAAGATTGTGGTTTCATAAAAATATCTGTAGAACAGAATAGAGACGAACACATTAGAGAATCCTTTATAAATGGCATTGCATCTGGTCAGATAAGGCAACAACTACTTGTGAATCTGAAACTAACCCTAGATGAAGCCTTTGATCAGGCTCGAGCTATAGAAACGGCTCAAGCTACATTAATGCTACTATGTCACTACTTGGCTTAACATCTACTGACAGCACATTAGCTGCTACAACTACGAATAAAACAGATGCATGCTACTTTTGCGGGAAGAAACGTCATCTAAGAAATAACTGTCCTGCTTTGAACTGTACCTGCAACCATTGTGGAAAAAAGGGGCACTTCACAAAAGTTTGCAAAAAATTACAGCTTTGCTACAGCAAAAATTACAGCCTTGATAGAAAGAGAAGACAATCTCTTGCTACCTATTGAAGGAATCTCCGCCGCTTCCTTCGCTAACTTACAGACAGCCATACTGTCTATTCAAATCAACAGCGTGGAGGTTAATGCGCTTATAGATACTGGCAGCAGTCTTAGTTTCATAAATAAAACCATCACAAAATATTGTAAAGCTAATGTCAAACCTATATCTAGTAGAATAACAATGGCATCTATCGAACATATGGTTGACATTGATGGATACTGCATAGTTAACATACAGATTGGTCAACATAAATATGAGGGAGTTGATCTGTTAGTTATAAGGAATCTCTGTGCTAAGATAATTTTAGGACATGATATACTTGGCTCACACTCATCTGCTGAGCTGCTGTTTAGCGGTTTTAGAGAATCACTCAATATATACAGTCTAGCTGCTACAATGATACCACCTGTATTGCTATTTACACATTTGACAAAAGAGTGCATGCCAATCGCAATCAAATCTCGCCGACATTCTTCAGACGATACAATCTTCATATAAACAGAAATACAAAAATTACTATACGAGGACATAATAGAGAAAAGTTACTCATCGTGGAGGGTACAAGTATTTTTGACTTCGAACGCCAATCACAAGAAACAAATGGTCATTGATTACTCTTTAACTATAAACAAGTTTATGCTACTGGATGCACATCCTTTGGCCTGTATCAAGGATAGCATATCTAAAGAGACAAAATATCTAGTATTTAGCACAATCGTTCTTCAGAGTGCTTACCATTAAATATCAATTATAAAACGGGACAGACTATCCACAGCCTTTGAAGCTTGTGGTAATCTCTACCAGTTTAAGCGCATGCCTTTTGGCATCACAAACGGAGTTGCTACTTTCCAGCGTGTCATCAATTCATTCATTCAAGCGGAAAATCTCTGCGAGACTTTTGCTTACCTTGATGACGTAACCATATGTGGTGAAGATCAAGAAGATGACGGCTAAAACCTGAAGCGCTTCGTGGAACTTTGTCAAAAAATTTAATCTTACATTGAATAAAGAAAAAGGCAACTTATCTATACAAACTGCCATGCTACTGGGATATACGATCAAAAATAAAACAATTAGACCCGATGCAGAATGCATTTGTCCACTCAAACAACTCACCTTCCCAGAAGACAAGCCCTCATTCCTTCGAGTGGTTGGTTTATTTTACCACTATTATAAATGGATAACTCATTTTTAGGACAAAATTCATCCTCTGTTTTATTCATGCAAATTACTCCCTGCCTCTCCAGAAGTTCAAATGGCTTTTGAAAATTTAAAATCTGATGTAATGTACGCTGTTGTAACATCAATACAAGATAATCTTCAGTTCGCGGTCAATATCAATGCTTCAGAGTTTGCAACTGCCGCTACACCTTCCCAGGATGGAAGACCCATTGCTTTCTTCTCACGTACCCTGTCAGACAGTGAACATCGACATTCAGTGGTAGAGAAAGAAGCATACCTCGTAGTAGAATCGGGACGTAAGTGGAGACATTTTTTGATCAATGGTCATTTCACACCGAATAACGACCAGAAGTCGGTCTCGTTCATGTTTGATTACAAACATGGGAAGAAAAAAGTATAATAAAATCATATGTTGGCGTCTAGAACTATCTTGTTACAAGTACAACATCATCTACAAGCCAGGGAAAGAGAATACTCTAGCAGATAACCTCTCTCACGCATCTTCTGTACCTGCTACTATTGGTACTATTAATCCACTCACCAGACAGTATTAACTGCATCGTGATCTCTGTGATCCTGGCATAACAAGAATGGCTCAACGGATATGCTGTAAAAACCTACCGTACTCCATTGACAATATAAGGAAAACGATTTTGTCACACACAGTTTGTGCAGAATTTGATACCAAGGTTTTACAGAAACGAAGGAAAGCTAATTAAATCAACATCCTGCTTCGAGAGAATAAATGTGGGCTTCAAAGGGCCTCTACATTGGCATCGCATAATCGATACATGCTCAAAGTAGTCGACGAATACTCAAGATACCCCTTTGCTTTCCCATGCTCTGATTTATCAGTGTTACGCCGTTCTTCAAATCGTAAACAAAATAAGTTCGTGTTCCAGCAAGGAGGCGATGGGAATCACGAAGTATGGCGTAACCAAGGAGGAACCACTAGGAGCCAAGGAAAAGCGAGGTAGAGAGAGAAGAAGAGGAAGAAGAGGTCATTTGCATGGATTAACGACGGCAATCGGAGCTATGGAAGGAGGAGCGAGGACTTACAGGAGGCAAGGTGGGAGAACCCAGGAATGAAGTTACGGAAAGTGTTACGGCTGCGGCCAAATAGGACATCTAATCAAGGGTTGTCTGAAAAATAAAAATAAGAGGAAATATTAACCTATGAATACTGTGAACTTTATTAATAGAAATTTAAATTCGGAGCTGTGCGTAGTGAAATTGGAAATAGCACAGACGGAGTGTAAAGCGTTAATTGACAAGGGCACTTTATAAAATTATACGAGGTCTGTTAAAAAATAATCAAGCCTTTTTTAATTATGCAGCAAAGGATCGTCGTAGCGACGAGCGGTTGGCAATACTGCAATTGTCATATCCTTCTGTCTAATGGACTATTTACTTGTTGTTTCGTTTCCTAGTTGTTGCCATTTGAATGCAACGTGTTTCAGTGGTCGTGACGATTTATGCAATGTCCGATTTACGAGAACAACATTATGTTCACTAATACTAATAGTGAACATAATCAGGAATTCGAATTGCGCCATGCCAAAGGCATATTCCTGTAAGGCTTAAATGAATTCAACCGAGATGGAAAGGAGCCTTACTCTTGAAGGTCGGACAAAATTTGTAAATTTTGTGACTGTGAAATATTTTTTGCGATGGCAAGACTGGTGTGAGTTAGAATTTTAATTGCCTTCACGTGGGAATCTGATCTTGGATTTTGAAGTGTTTAGTTATCAGAGCTTTTGCACTCGGAGGATGTAGTGTTTATTGAGAGCTATTGCGCTAGTGTATGGTGTATTTATGAGTAGTGGTTTTGCTAAGCCAATAATTGCGTATTATGGCTTAAGAATTATAACTATAAGAGAATTATGACTTCGCTCAATGTATATTAACGGACTATTGATTCATCCCCATTTCTTTAGAAAAACATTTACCTGAGAGCGTCCGTTTTCGCTCTAGTGCTATGCTTACCAATTATTAATTGTGTGGACTATGTTTGTAATCGTTGGATTAGTGTGGAGTTAAGACTAGAGTTATTTTTCAATCATTTGCTAGCAATTAATGCATGTTATATTTTCTGGAATTTCCCATAACCAGGAGGATCGTAGCATCGGCTGGAAGGATTTAGGAATTCATCTACTATTACGTAGAGTTCAACTGCATCGGAGTTCCGTTATTTCCACTGCGTTTTGTCACATTGCTCAGTCCAAGAGTGTTTTCTTCAGAGAAGTTAACTGCTGTATGGTCTATGCGACGCCATTTGTATCAATTTATAATACTTACCTTACATGTTATTAACTGTTTCATTAACCTTCATTATACTTACCTAGAATTTGGATATTTTGAATATTTATTCAATTCAAGTTGAATTGTATATATTACAATTTGATTAATTAAAATCTCTGCTATTTAAGAATTTTGAATTCTTTCTTCTCAGTACTTCTGTTTGGATCAAATAAAATAATTTTATTCCATTATAATAAAATTTATCCTTTACAATCAGCTAAAAGTGTTATTAAATGTTTCCTTCAATTATTTGCAATATTTAGAAATCCCTCATACATTCTTTCAGATCGTGGATCATCATTTACGTCACAGGAACTTAAAACATTTTTTCAAATTCGGAGCATAGCGACTACTCGATCGACCATTTACAATCCCCAAGGAAATAGGCAGATCGAAAGATGCAATGGCATCATTTTTTAAACTATCGAACTCGCCGCAAGAGACAAAAACTTAAGAATTTCACAGTGGAAGCAAGTGTTGAATGATGCTCTGCACTGCATTAGGTCTTTGTTATGCACAGCCACGAATGCCACTTCCCACGAGCGCATGTTTACACATCCTCCATGCCTAGTCAATATTTTGTCACTGCCTACATGGCTGACATTATCCGGCCCCGTGCTTATGAAGAAACATGTATGTGACTACAAATACGAACCTTTTGTAGAACGAGTGAACTCCTAGAGGCCAACCCCGACTATTCTTATGTTCGCCAAGGTGATGGTCGAGAGACGACGGTATTCAACAGGAATTTATTGACACAACCTGCCACTGGAGAAGTTATAACTGAGGTTGAACCAGTGGCTGAACCCGAACTAGCAGTTGATCTGAACACCAGAACTTTCGAATTAAGTCGAAATCTGAACCTGAACTAGCAGCTGATCAGGACACTGGCACTTACGAATTAAGTCGAATTTCTTAACCCATACTGGAAACCCAGAAGTAAGACGTTCTTCCCGAATAAGACGACCCCCTGATTATTATACCGCGGAATTTTAAGGTAGGGGTGAATGTGATAACATATAACGCCACTTATGTCATACAGTATTACCTCATTCTCTATGTTGCTTAGCAACAATCCAGTCATTGTTAGTTGATATTGAAATGTTTAGCTTAAAATACAAATTTTGTTCATTTTGTATAAGGTATTTTTGTGGCCGTGTTTATTACAACCAGCTAAATCCATTCCATATAATAGGAAAAAAAAGAAAAAAAAAACAAATATGAGGTATCAGTTTCTCTTAAGAAATGATCTTCTTAACAATATTCAATTTTGCAGTGGAAATAAATCTTCTTTAATGCCTTGCTACTGAGGCCTGGCCTCTGCCATCTCTTTCTCTAAAGCTCCGTCCTCTCTCCGTCACTTGTATAAATTGCTGCACCCAAAAAGAATGGAGTCGATATAAGGTAAGCTGGAGGAAGGTGGTAAAGTTCAAGGCAAATTGACAATTAAAAAAATTTTTAAGTGAAAAAAATTAAATTTTATTTCAAAAAATATGATTGACCAAGAGCAACATTTTTAAAAATTTTCAAAATGAAAGATCAAAAATAAGTTTGATAGAACATGAAGTTATCAATGCCTTCATCAATCCACCTTACCCCTGGACACAGGGGGAAGGTGGATAAATGTCAATAATGTCGCTAATGGCCGATCACTGAGGCTATGCCTTCATTCAATAGCCTTTATTTAACACCTTCTCCATCCAAAAATCTACATTTTTACAATCGTTATTCAAATTTGTATATCAGAATGACTTTTATCGTGTCTTAGATGGTAGGGAGTTTACTCACCAATTTTTTTCCTTCCAATTGATGGCGGCCTAAATCGATTGAATCAGAAATATCTAAACAACAAATATCATCGTCTAATAGAAATGAGCGAAAACTAATTAAAAAAACTTTTCGTGGTAACAGCTTACCATTATTCATCTTCCCCTGTTATCCTTCTTCCCCCAGCTTACCTTATAAAAAAACCTTTCCTTTCCTTTCCTTTTGGGTGTTACAGGTGCTTTGTGTCTTCTTCGAAGGTAGAAAGATTGACACCCCCCCCCCCCCCGATCTAAACGGAAAGTATAATGACTTTTAATAAATGGGTAGCTTTCTGTAGTTGCCTTAAATCAAGCTTCGTTTGAATCATAGATAAAAAGAAAAAAGATAAAGACAAAATATTTAGATACACACGCAACAAATAAATCACAGGATTCAAGGGGTAAGATGTTTATTGCCGAGAACATTGTCACAAATCGTAAAAGAGATAACAAAAGTATTGTGTGATGAATAGAGGCCTTACAATACATTATAGTTAGTTTGAAGACACTGGCTAGTTTCGCCATTTCTTCCCGCTTTTTCAGAGTTTGAAAAAGACATTTATTTCCGACTTTCTAAGCCGGCAATAAATGGCGAAACTAGTCAGTTTCTTCAAAGTAACTATAATGGATTGTAAGGCCTCTGTTCATCATATTAGAAACAACAATATAACGACCCAAAGACCTATTGTTTAAAATATTGTGATAGAGTTGGAGTTTCACGAGCAGTGAGCTAGTGCAGAAAAAAACATTTAGTTTTTGGAACTCAAATCTACGCAAAGGGAGCAAGATGGAAGAAGACACTGAGGACAGCAAGGAAGAATAAGATGGAAACGCCAATCGAGTTGTCGAGTATTATCTAGACGTAACAAATATTAACTTATACCTGGATGTTGACGTAGCGGACGTTTCAGTTATCGGGGAGAAACTAGTTATCATGGAAGTAGAACAAGATCTTGTATGTAGTCTTTACCCAGCTGTCAGAACCTGGAAAGGAACAAACGGAACACTTTGAAAACGATGTATCCAAAAGCACGCCGGACCTGAGTAAATAAAGGAGAAAATGATATACCTTCGATCCGGTAAAGTGCATTATATTTTGCCCATTAATACGGTTAGAACATTGTGCTGTAAAAATGTTTCTTTCTCGTTGCAGACAAACAGGAAAAAATGAATCCAATAGGAGACTCATCGCGTTCGAACCGAAAGCAGTGGATAATTTGGAGCATTCACTGTGGGCGAGGAACACGTCTTTAACCAGTACCTGTAACGATATTGTGCTAATTACCATGAAGTCGTATATATTATGTTGACGCCCCAATACTAACTAATTAACCAGCCCCGCCAATAGTCCTTTACCCTTCCCGCTTCCCCTATACATACCTACCCTCCCCATCAGTCAGAGCACGTAGCTGCGTGGAAAAACCCAGAGCGTGATCTGAAAAAAAAAACAATACACGGAAAAACTTGAAACTTATAGATTATTTAAGTAATGAGAATAACGTATCACAAGTTACAAATTTTCCTGGATTTAAACTAAATCACGTCGCTGGTTAGAGGCACCTCTTGATAGCCCATGTGATGATTGCTGGTTAAAAATGTTAAGATAAAGAAAGGTGATTCGGAATGCTCTAGAAATATTATGGAATATCTCGATTGAGACAACTGCAATTTACCTAAAGTGAATGAAAATCTATACTGTTATCACAACACTCAAGTTATAAAGATTTATAGCTTTAATTTTTATTGTCAGAACTGGGGCGGAAAGGCCCCTACACCTTTTGTATGTTTAGGATAAATATAATTTTATGACTCGTTATCGAATCAGACTCTACAGACAATACTCAATTCTAGATGAGAGATTAACTTGTAGTTGTCGCTTGAATTTGACTTAATAAAGCCTCAGTATTTAATTTTGTCAGAATGTCTGAGTATAGGTTTAGATTTATTTATAATCTTAGTTGATATCAATAAGTCCACCCTTCGTAATTCAATCGATTTGGGCAGCTCGCAACGGCCACTAGTTTTTGCATTTTACTATAACGGTAAACTGAAGTGACCGTTGAGGTTTTTTCTGACAAAAATAAAAGCAAATATTGCATGAAGTTGTGATATAATAACATGTTTGTCTAGTTTATATGCTGTGTTCGCTGTCTTAGTGTGGGGACAGTCAGCTCAAAACGATTGGATTAAAAGTGCGGACTCGAAGAAAAATGACCTGCTCCAATTAAAGCATATATGATGTTTGCACGGGTCATAATGGTTTATTAAAAACAGACGTGCCTAGAGATTGCACAGTATAAAGCAAAGTAATTGGGAAGTCAGAAAGGCTACATGAATCGTTGAGAAGACGGGGACAATGGATCCTGAATAAAGAACGAAGTTAATTGCAGCCTTGTATCGATGACGGGTGCCGGAAAACCACCGTGCAAATTTCACTGCTGCAAGAACTGCACAGATTTTGTCCGAATTGTGGAAGAACAGGGTCAAGGTGTTTGGGTCATAGAAAGAATTCGAAATGAAGTTGTTTTACATCCTGACTGCCAATTGGGAAACGGTAGACATTGAAAATTTCATCCAACACGACTTATAAAATTCACAAAATACTCGGACTATTTTGCAGCAGAAAGATTAAATACATCTTTCGAGACACAAGTAGATATTCTTGATAGTTTCCTGAGAGAATCACGCGAAGATATCCTGAAACATCGGCAACGTATTAATTTCTCGCATTTTGACCGATATGCTAACTTCGAAATATATTTGGCTAACTTGGAGGCTCAAGCTAGAGTGAATGAAGTACCTGTACACTTAGGATCTTGCCGTTGCTCGTTGAGCCTCACTTAGCACCCTGGCTAGTGAGCTACTACAAGACATAAACTCATGGCAGGAAGCGAAGATAAATCTGTTTGAGCGCTTCGGAGGTCACAAGACAAAAGCAACACGAAAGAAAGCCCTATACACATGGGAACAATTAAGCAATGAAAGTTTTGTTAAATTTTTCACCGAGCTGAGAAATTTAAGTGCTGTGCTCTCACAACTGCTGAAAGAACGCGAATAACTTGAACTGCCCATAGAAAATATGAATGTGTACATGTGAGTTCATTTCTTTATATTGTCTAGCCAAGATAACTTTCTTCTCCCTCTTTTTCTTTTTCCTTCGATTTTTCCTTGGAGAATGATCTGAGGTAACCTGTAAGTGTTATTATGCATTAAATAACCTAGATACGATGTTTTCTTTTCTTTATGGTAGAGAGAAGTTCCCGGTTTGTCTTCATCATTTTTAGAACTTTTTCATTCCTTGCTGTTTCAGTCCATGAGATTTTCATCATTCTTCTAGAGCACCACATTTCAAAGGCCTCTAATATTTTGTTTGTGTTTGCCTTCAAAGTCCAGATTTCAGCACAATATAGTCATCATTCTTAGTCTTAGTTGTTAATTTAGGTTTTTATTGCATAGTATTGTTTTTAACTTTATGAATTGTTGTCTTGGCATTTCAATTCTGGTATTGATCTCTACGGAATTGTTTGTTTCATCTTCTATCCAAGACCCTAAATATTTGAATTTTTTTTATCATTTCCAGTTTTGTATTCTTAAGTTTTGAATTCGTCTCATTTTATCATGTTATCTCTTGATTTTATAAAATATTATTGCTGTTTTTCAATAACATGACCTTGATTTTTTTGGAATATTATTTATTGCATTTATTCAATAACATGACCTTGGTTTTTTGATATTTATCTTAAGACCCATTTTATTACTTTCTTGATTAACACAATCAAGGAGTGTTTGCAGATCTTTAATGCTTGTTGTTATTAAAACGGTATCATCAGCATACCGTGGATTGTTGATGTTATTTCCATTGGTCTTTAGTCCTTCTGTTCTTCCTTCAAGTACTCTTTTAAAAATTATTTCAGAGTAGATATTAAATAGGAGAAGCAATAGTATGCAGCCTTGTCTTACACTTTTTTGTATCTTGATTTTTTCTGTATTATTGTTTTCAATTCACACTGAGACTGTCAGGTTCCAGTAAAGAATTTTCATTATTCTGACATCTTTGTCATCCAGTCCAATATCTTCAATTACTTCAAACAGTTCATTATGTAGAACATTGTCAAACGCTTTTTTTTAGTCAATGAAACATAGATATAAATCTATTTGTTGCTCTCTGTAATTGACTAAAAATTTGTTCACAGAATAGAGCTTCTCTGGTTCCTAGTCCTTCCCTAAAACCAAATTGACTGTCACCTAGAGTTAATTCGCATTTTTGTATATTCTTTGGTGAACGATTTTTAAAAATATTTTTAAAGTTTGACTCACGAGGCTTATTAATCTGAAATCACTGCAAGTTGCGTGTGTTTTCTTTGGGATTGTAATAAAGGTTAAATGCAGTCAAGAAATAATATTCCTTATCATATATTTTATTAAATATTTCTACTCTTATATTAATGTTTTCATTGTTTATTAATTTTATTATTTCTGCATAGGTTTCATCTGGTCCACCTGCTTTATTATTTTTGAATGATCTTATTGAGTTTTCTATTTCTGATTTGAGGATGGTTGGACCTGACGTAATTGATGTCGTACGATTGAGATCTCTCCTTTCATCTTTGAATAGTTCTTCTACATAGTGTGCCCATGTTTTTATCTTTTCTGATTGTGCCAGAATGATTTCGCCCTTCTCATTTTTAGTAAGTTGGGTTGTTTTCTTCTGTGAAGGTCACTTATTTCCTTAATTTGTTTATGAAGATTGAAATAGTCATGCTTTCCCGTAATTCTTCAAATATTTCACATTCTTCTACCATTCGTTTTCGTTAGCGTCTTTGATTTTTATTTTAATTTTTTTTAATTACTTTATGTTTTTTTGGGTTTTAGATTTTTATATTTTCTTTGCTCATTCATTAGTAATAAGTTTTCATCCGTCATCCATTCTTTCTGTTCTTGGTGAGTACCAGTTCTTAGGATTTCATGTGTTGTGGTAGTCATGACATTTTTAATATTTTGCTATGAACCTTCTGTTTGGTATCATTAGGTGTTCTTCTTGACGGAATTAAACAAGCCTATCTCCTCTCTCTTTTCTTATTCCTAGACCATATTCACCCACTGTATTTCCACTTCTTCCTTAATAATAATAATAATAATAATAATAATAATAATAATTTAATTTAATTTAATTTAATCAGATCAGAATGTACAAGCAAATACAAACTGCCCCTACAGGTGGTAAAACCCAAGCGGGGGAAGGAATCAAAAGAAAAAGATTACATTTCGGAACAAATAAATCAAAATCAGATATTTAAAATCTTAAAAATAGAATTGGTTGGGTCATTAAAAAAGTCTACATCTTTATGAGAAAGGTTTTTATTATACAAAGTAACAAGTTTATACGAAGGAATAATCTTACCAATATTTGTCCTCGTACTAGGAGTTATTAAAGTAAGACACTTATGACGACTTTTTCTAGGAACTGACAGCCCGATAGATGACAGAACCCCGGGCATCCAAACAGCCCCAGAAACAATCCTCTTAAGGACATTAGGAAAAACATTACCAATGATATTGGAAAGAGTAAACACATTTATAAATTCCATATTGAGATCATGCTTGTTATATTTTTTGAGAGAAAAATTTAAAAATGCAAGAAATTTCTTTTGTAGGAGTAAAAAGTTTTGAGCGTGATGAGTAAACCAAATTAACACACCATATGTAACTTTAGGAACTACAATAGAAATAAATAACTTTACGATAGTTAATGGATTTTTGAAAAATGCGGTAAGCCTTTTCAAGAGGCCAATTCTACGGGAGACATCTCTTATGATGTTATTAATATGCGGGGTAAAAGATAAGTTATAATTAAATAAAATGCCTAAATCTTTAACTCCATCTTTTTTCCCAATGATATCATGACCAATCTTGTAATCAAAAATAAAATTTGTTACTTTCCTGGAGAAAGAAACTACGTGTGATTTGCTCGAGTTAAGACTTAATCCGTTCGATTTAGACCAGGAGAGAATTGAGTCCAACGTTTCTTGCATTTTAATACAGTCAATGCACGAAAAAATTTTAAGATCGTCCGCATACATTAGAATTTGAACATCATTAGTTGGTAAAGAAGCTATTAGGTCTGCAGAGATAGATATTGAATAGCAGCGGTCCCAGGGGAGAACCCTGAGGAACACCACTATTGATTTAACAAATTTCCAGAAATTATTTACAGGATAAAGCATAAAATATCTATCAGTTAAAAAGGAGCGCATCCAGGATAGCATATTTAATTGGAATCCTATAATCTCTAGTTTCTGGAGAAGAGGGTCAATATGAACCTTATCGAAGGCTTTAGAATAATTCAAGTAAATTACATCCACTTTATGACGAGTATCAATAGCTTTCGAGAGATAAGAAGTTAACACAGCAAGATTAGTTTCGGTCGATCTGGCCTTGCGGAAGCCGTGCTGAATATCAGGAAGATAAGGATCAACAAATTTTGAAAGATTTTTAGCAACGAAGGTTTCGAGAATCTTTGCAGGAAAGGAGATAAGTGCAATAGGTTTATAATCTTTCGGTGTAGTCGGTTTCACAATTTTAGGGATAGGAAGAATAAAAATAGTCTTCCAATCGGTAGGATAAGATATAATAATAATAATAATAATAATAATAATAATAATAATAATAATAAAATCATAATAATCTATCTTTCTTCTATCTATCTATATATATAAAGAAGGATGTTTGTGGGTCTGTCTGTGGGTGGGTCTGTACGTTTTTTATACAAATCTACAGTTTTATTCCGATCTTGATGAAATTTCGCATACATGACCTTCAAAGCATAAGGAAGGTCACTGTCTACATCAGATTTCGAAAAAATAATAATTATTGATAAAAAATCGATATTCATGGTTATAGCAGGGCATATTAATGAGAAATATCGCATGACCAACAATGCAAGATAAAGTTTTTGCAACAATGGTATCAACACGCAATTCACAAACACACTGCATGAACCAACAATATATATCTCATGACCAACAATGCAAGGCAAAGTTTGTGCAACAATAGGCCCATTGTGTTCGCATCAACAATGGTATCAACGCGCAATTCACCAATAACAATGAGCACAGAATGATGATGTAATGTTAAAGCAATCTTTCCAAGAATTATAACCATGAACATAAAATGATGATGCAATATGGATAAGTTTCAATTTGTAACAATGCATAGAATTCCTGTTATTCAGGTTTTTCTTTGAAAAGAGAGTTCTTAGTACTTAACAATTTCTTGAAAATCTTTAAAAATGATCAGTAGCTGGAGATAATGAAGAGTTAGCAGACTAATGAGAAAGAGTGGAAAGACGACAGAGAAAGCAAACCTTTAGCTCCGTGCTGTATTGAGCAAATGGGAAGGAAGTAAATAGAAGAATTGGCGACCACTAGACTACCCAAAGTGATGAAGGGCCAAATTTTGCTTCAACACAACGAGAGAAGAGTGGAAATTGCAACAACATCAAGTGTACATCTGAAGTAAGATTACCTGAGTAAGAAATTATTGGAGCGGTCCATCCATTGTGAGCCTTTAAAAAGATTTTTTTCGAATTTTCATTAAGAATTTTTACTGTATTAATTCTAAGCATTTTCATGTGTTTATTTTTAAGATATTGCAAAATTTAATTTAATTTTTTGAGATTGTTCTGTTTACATCCAAGTGTAATTATCCCGGGCAACGCCGGGTACTTTGCTAGTAATAATTAAAATATAACAGATTAGATTTTTGATGGTTTTTTTTTCTTTGTTTTTTCTTCCTCTTTTGGGGTCTTTTCTTCGATATTCAAATTTATTTTTGATACCTAATGTTTCTTTTTCAGGCGATACTCCTTTAAATCTCAAACAACTGAGGTCCCCGTTGAAAAGATTATTCCTATGATGGTCGTATGTTTAATGTTACTTTTTTGATGGTTTATTTTAATGGAGGAATAACAAATAAATGCTAGGTGATTGGCTTTGTAGATTGATATTATTTCATCAAATTTAGTGTAATTTTAATAATATTGCATTAATAAATATAAAATAATAAGTATAATAAATAAACTTTTCAAACCTTGTTTTTGGGTTCATAATCATGATTTTAAGTTGTCAGATTTTTAGAATTACTTGTTATTTAAATATTGTAGACTTTTTATTTGTTTTTGTTGTAATTTCTTTTTATTGAGTTTTTATGTATACTCTGTTCAACGAAAGTTTGACGGGTCCTGTCCAATTAATTTTCAAAGTAAATTTAACAATGTCTAACAATAGAAATTAGAAATTTAATTGGACATACGAGGGGCGTTCAAGTTTGACCTGAACATTATTTTTTATAAAATCCGGAAACTTCAAAACACACACACACACACACACACACACACACACACACACAAACACAAACACACACACACACACACACACACACCCCAGTTATTTTTAAAAGCATTCTCCTTCCTTCTTTACACATTTTTTCCAGCGTTCTGGGACCATCTGTATACCAGTTCTGTAGAAATCTTCAGGCTGATGTCAAAACTACGTCAGGACAGCCTTTATCACTTCCTCATTGGAGTCGAAACTCTGCCCTCCAAGAACTCTTTCAATGGTCCAAAAAGGTGATAGTTGCAAGGGGAGAGTCCCGGTATGGAGGATTTGGTAAGATGTCCTATTTGAGTTCCGTCAGTGTGCCAGTGTGTCCCTAGTTAGTTTGGCTGTGTATGGTCTGGCAGAAAACACCACTGGTAAGGAGTCCTGGTCGCTCTTTCCTTAGTGCTGGCTTCAGGGACGTCCTCAAAATGTCACAGTAGTAGTGAGGGGATTCTTCCAGAAAATCGACATGAATGATACCCTTCATGTCCCAGAATACAATCGCCATTACTTTCGTTACCGACAGTGTCATCTTGAATTTCTTGGGTCTTGGTGATTCAGTGTGTCGCCATTCCATGCTCGCACGCTTGCCTTCTGGAATATGGTGATGTTTCCATGTCTCGTCGGTCGTCACAAAATGCCCTAGGAAGCTGTCACCCTCACTGTCATATTGGTGCAGCAGCATGTAACAGATTTCCTGCCGGGTGGTTTTGTGATCCTCGGAGAGTTGCTTAGGAACCCATCTAACACAGATCTTGTTGAATTTCAGCTTATTGTGGATGACGGTCTCCACACTGCCAGTGCTGATGTTCAGTATTGAAGCCGATTTTCAGACATGAATCTGCCTGTTGTCTCTTATCAGCTCATTTGTTCGTGCGATGATTCCATCATTGACAGCAGTTTGCTGGCCTGGTCTTATGAGGTTCATTGTCGGTGGATCCTCGTCCTACTTCAAAGTTTTGGCACCAAGCAAAGACGGATGATCGAGACAACCATGACTCACTCGGTGAACTGTCAATTGAAGTCCCTGATGAATTTCAGATGCTTTCACACATTCGTTGTGGAAAAATTTGATAATTATTCGTTGTTCCATTTTGGTCGACACATTGCTGTCCACCATCTTGTTTAAATAAACAATCGGTGTCTTGAATGGTGCTGCATTTGCATAACGGGCGGTAGTTGCCATTCCAACAATGAAAGTTTAGATTTTTACAACAATGAAATTTACAAAATTTAAAGTGCAGGTCAAATTTGAACGCTCCTGCTATTTTTAGCTTTTTGTAACTTGCTTCATTGTTATAAAGTTGTTTAAATAATTGACTGTATTTCATATTTTAATATTTGGATTGACTAAATTATTTTCTTTGGATTTTATGAATAAAGATTCCAAGTTTGAAAATGGCGCGTGGCAAATTGCGATTTTTCAGGTGCTCTTATCTCGGGTCCTATTGCCTGTAGAAACAAGGGAACAAGTGATTTTTTGGATAAGCCTTGGGCCAGCGATCATTTGCATGCCCATCAGAACAATTGGCATACCGTAACTATGATATAGTGCAGGGTCAAAGTTTGAACAGGGAACCATGTCTCCAACGTAGGCAAATTGACCAAATCGTGGTCTAGGGTGGGCCTTAGGGGGCTTATGGGCGGTTCCTAAACATGATTTTTCTACCAAGCCGGCCATTTCTATGCTTTTAAATGCTTGGCAAACAATTCTCTTTTTTAATATACATTCTTAAGGCATTAACCTAAAAGGCGTTTTTTTTTTTCGTACAGAAATCTTTATCCGTTGTCCTTAAGGTAAAATACTCTGATCGAAAAGGGGGATACCAGCTCCCTCATTCCACCTTCTTCAGCACCTTTAAAAATTTTCCCAAAAGAGTTTGGCATGCGAACAAATTCGCTCTTTTTTACACAGACAGAGAGTGGGAGACAGGGAGAGAAGACATTGGCAGGAAGAGATTGATGGTGAGAGATAAAGATCGAAATAGTAATAGAGAGAACAGATGGTGGTAATGGGAAAAACTGAAGGAGACAGTGGCAATGACAAGAGATAAGGAGACACGGACAATGGTTATGAGAGAGAAGACAGTTGGAAAGAGTAAAGGAGCCAGTTGGTTAGTCTCTTATTTACATTTTGTTTTTTGCTAAAATGTTAACAGTTTCCAAGATAGGATATGTTTTTTTCTATTAGAGCGATTGGCTAATTAATGCTTTCTGGAATTAGTGTAATTGCTCTTCATGTTTGTTTACTCTTGTACTTAAGAACCGTGTGCAGTGTAAATTTTTTATTTGTCCAGTGTAAATTTTTACAACTTTGACGTGGAATTTCATAAATCACATTATTTTGCCAGAATATTACTTAAATATTTTAAATATTTAAACTTTAAATTTATCATTTAAATAATTTGAATCTCTATAATATAAAGAGAAATAATTAATAACGCAGAAAATCAATAAACTATTAATACTCCATAACAGTTTAAATCATTGTCTTCATAAAAAAATTCTTAATATTTAAAAAGAATTTTCATCATCAATGTTTATTAAATTTCCATTATGAAAAGGCATGATGAGCTTATACAAAAAAATTTGTGTTTAATTACATTATGCCTGATTAATAGTAATTGCCATGAGTAAATCGTGAACAATCCTTTTATTCATCAATTTAAATTTCCAAACCTCTAATACATGCAAATAATAATACCTAGCCATCACCTTATATGTAACATTGTAAAATGTTGGCATTTGTAGCAAATAATTTCAAATTTGTTCCTAAATAATTATCTTTAAGAAATTTAATTTTTTTGTCTTTGTTTATATACATTTTTATTTATATTTTTATTTTTTTCTCCTCCAAATCTATTAATCGCCGTCATAAAGCGTGTCCCTCTCAACACTAAGCTTATGACCTAAACGGAGGTGGTGCGTTCCCTCCTCTACTTCACTGAAGGTTGGTGGCTTTCCTGCAATACGAACGTACTTTGCTACGTTTCTTTCGGTAAAGATCTTACGAAATATACAGGGTGTTTTTGAATTGAGTACAGATTTTTTGGGAGATGATAGAAGAGGTCCTTAGAAGTATTTTTTATCATATGAACATGGGGTCCCCGCAGCTCCGTTTACTTACAATACTGCATTGAACAATCAAATGACACCGGGACGCAGTGTGCGTTGGTGGGAATAGATTATTTTATTTTTAACAATTAACACAAGCAATCTACTGTATGACTTTTTAAAACAAATCTTTACCTACTGCTTTCCCAGAATGCGATTAGTTCATTTACATATGGACTAATCGTATTTTACAAAGGGGTTGGATATCATGGAATCTCCTTGACGAAGTTTGTCCTAAGACTTTTCAACAATCAAGCACGTGCACCTTGAAATTTCTTTGCAAACAATTACTTTAAAAGTTATTAGAGTACATTGCTTGTGTTAATTGTTAAAAATAAAATAATCTAGGCCTATCAACGCACACTGCGTCCTGGTGTCACTTGATTGTTCAATGCAGTATTGTAAGTAAACGGAGCTGCGGGGACCCCATGTTCATATGTTCAAACAAAAAATACTTCTAAAGACCTCTTCTATCATCTCCCAAAAATTTGTACTCAATTCAAAAACACCCTGTATATTCGCATTCGGGAGAGTGGAGTTTCGACACGAAATGGTCGATTAGAAAAACCTCCGAGGCGATCGAGTTTTTGGAAGAAATATATCTCGTCAAGCAAGAACGGAGAGAGAACTTTAGAAAGAGAGCTGATAGACAGTGTGCAGTGCGATGGGAGTGATTTGTGTTCGCCACGAAGGACGCATGCCTGGCATTACTCTTCATTAACTGAACTATCTTTCTCAGTGTATTTTTCCACTCAAGGAAACCGTCGTCAGCCTGGACACGGGGAAGTTTCCACGAAAGCGACCGCTCAACATTCGCCCGAGCCCGAACTCGTCAGCGTAGTGCCCGAGAGGAAGAAAGCAGTACGAACGTCCGCCAGTGCCAGCGGAGTCCGCTACATCGTACTCTTCAAGCCTGTCCTCGTCGAGAGCGCTATCCGAGTGCTCGTGGTCGCCATTGACGTGCCCAGCCGAATTCCGGCCGCAGTGCCAAGGACTGGAACGGAGACGGAGCAAGCCTTAGAGACGAGGGTCGTATGCATTGCCCCTTGGTCTTTCAACGCTCTAATCCAGGAATACCTCGGCGTCATCATCCCATATTCAAGGTAAGCAAGTTACATGCTTACAGATAAATGCTCTCTCTCACTCTCATACGCAATGACGCTCCCGAGCGCGTAATGTTAGTTTCATTTAGTGAATCTGTGCATATTTCCTTAGTTTAATGGTTTGCACGTTTTAAATGGCAATAAGCCTAAGCAGACGTTTAAATATTGTATTTATGCTACGCGCTTCTAGATAATGAAACTACTAAATTAGTGCGCGTCGAGGGATGTTCGTCAGTAGCCTAAATCTGTCTTTTCTCTCTTTTACAGTAAGACAGATATAAACGCGGTGCGTCGCCGCTGACTTTGGGTACGGCGATACAATAGACCAAATTGTACTGAAGAGAAGAGGATAAAGATTCCCCTGCAGCAAACGTCCGTATTGGATAGCATTGTGAAATCTACGGAGGAAAACGGTATCAGCTAACGCAATACGGTGTTAATGTTTTCTTTATGGACACTCTAGTCATATTTTTGTGTCATTAGTTTCTAGCGGCATAGCTGAAACTTTGGCATACAAGTTAATTGCTAATTCAAGTTATACAGTTGTCTTTTCTTAAATAACTGTATTTAGTTTTTGTTTCATACGGGCGTATTTCCTACGTGTTAGTAGGATTCCGCCACTTTACCCAAATACGGGCTACGGCCATTCATTGTTAAGAGTAATAGGTAGTTTACCATTTAATTGTTACTGTCAGTTTGGCGTACCCTTGGGTAAACTTTATATTTCATGTTTATTATGCTATGGTAATAAACCATTCTTATTTAAGCACAAAGTATGTTATTTCTATGTCCACGTATACTTTAGCAGCTTCCACTCTGCATTGACGAATTTTAACGTGACGTTTCCCTTAGAAACTAATGTTTCTATTGAAATAGCTTATGCCATGTTTATTGTGAGTGTCTTATGTTATCGGTTTTGGAAATATAGTGTATCCGGGATATAGATGAAAGTATTTTTTATGTGACGAATGTTATCAGATTAGTTCACGAGTTGTTGATTAAATAGACTATGGTCCAACAAATCGTTACTTAATTTGTATATTTAATTAAATCTCTGGAATGAAAGTGATAATGTTCCTTTCAGGGTCATAAGTCTATGAGAATCAAGGTCTCATCTCATATATACAAACCTCAATTCCAAAAATATTGGAACACACTAAAAAAAGGGTAATACACACAGACTTATGGAATTTGTAACGTGTTTGCGACATTAACAGATGATGAGGCTACTGGATCACCGGAGCCTAGTCATAGGGTATAGGTAGAGATAAAAAAAACACGATAGGATGCTTTGGTCTTTGACCATTAATTATTTGAATGCGCGATCCATGCTAAATAAGATTGATGACGTAGTCTTTTGGATTACATCACAGAAGCCTGACTTCTGCGTAATAACCAAAACATGGGTAACGACATTACATTCCCATAACTTGTTTCAGCTTACAAACTTTCACTTTCTCCGACAAGATAGGGATACGAAGGGTGAATGTGTGGCCCTATTCAATTCCACTGACTGGACTTATCAAATTATGAAGACGGAATCTAGCGTGGGCTTGGAACTTTTCAAACAAATATTCTTGCGTTATATTCTTGCGTTTTATCGCCCGTGTTACCTACCTGTAACTGACTTGCTTGCGATCTTCCAACGTACAATACAAATATATGCAGTAAACATCATCATTGTGACTTCAGTATTAACTTTGGTGCTCCGTCTTTTAATCATAAACTTATTTTAAATTTTGCTCAAAGTTGGAACTTACGTCCAGTCGTCCGTACGCCCACAGGTATAACGCGTACAACAAGTGCCATCTTAGATCAACTCTTGATTCCTATGAATTGGATGAATCCGATTATTAAAACTTCCATGATACCAAAATGTGACCGTCTTACTCTGACATGTCAGTTTCAAAGGACTGAGTTAATAAAGTGTCCTAAAATCCCTATGGTAAATGTATCTTATGATTTTCGCCACGTCGATTGGATCAATTTTAGGATTATGTTACCTGCATTTGATTGGACCGAATATTTTGAATCTAAATACGATTCTACAAATGAAGATTCAGCAAGCCCTTGAACAAGCAGGTCTTATGATAGATAAAAGAAAAGGCGGAAAGGCGTCAATGCTACTGATGGACCGCTAGAATTGGTGCGATTTGGAAGAACAAAAAATATTGTTATGAGCTATATAAACAAACCACACCTCTAGACAATAAAAGACAACTTGATAAAATAAACCAATTGTTTAAGAAAAAAATTCGAAGTGCGAAGGGTGCAAAAATTTGTACTGCGAATTCAAATAAGTTTGACCTACGATCTCATAGAAGAAATAATCAAACATTTCCTTTCGAAAATAGTGCTTCTTACCTGAAATGGATTGACAATCCTAATGCTTATACCACGAAGCAAAATGTTTCAGCTAGAGGAGTAGTGAATTGGACCCCTGTTAGGTTGCGATATTTTCCCTTTGGTTATATCGCCTCTGTGATTAAACAAAGCAAGAATAAAATCTACATTAGGGATGGTCCATTAACTATCCTGGTTATAAAAAGTAGGGATCCTTTGGAAACCATCTGCTTCAAGAACTATTGCACAAGATTGCGATGACAAATAAATTTGCGCATGATATGAAAAACCATTTATTATATCAATCTACAAAAAAGGTTTGATACAGGTTTGAATTATCTGCGCTAGCATGTATCGTATAAGAATGCTCTGGATAAGGGCTTAATCTGCTACCTCGTCAATACTGACATTTGAAAAGCCTTTAATACCATGAATCGACAATTGTTTCTTCAGCAATCTTGGATTGGATCCCATCTTGGATTGGATCCCTTTACCCATAATTTTTTTTTCGCTTACAATGTTATCTCAACCTGGTATTCTTTCCCTTTAGACGTGAGGTATCAAATCATGAACTGTACATAAATATCGTGCAGTAATCATAAAATTCATGCGCAAAGATTGATATTAGAAGCTCGAAATCATAAGTGATGAAATGTAATATAACATATCCCTATTTTTGGGGATGCTAATAAATATAGTTGTAATTAAAACTGATAGAATAATCGTGA
>JAHWFO010034942.1:0-20194 GCA_023313115.1 Rhysida immarginata | reverse complement strand
TTTTTGAAATGGTAAAAGTACAATGTCTTGGAAATTTATTTTTTTTTTAAAAAATGAATTATTTTATGGTGTTTTTAATAATTAGGTATATATGCCACATTTTTTCAATATTTTTTACTGCACAGTTTTGCCTGTACATGTCAAAAAGAAAATGAGGGCTCGCTATTGGTCAGTTTCCTCTATTTATTTTACACACCAATATAAAATAAAATTCTCAATGATTTGAATAATTTGATTTGAAAGATCTATTTAATAGATAAATTTAATGTTATAATTATGATAATATAAAGTTAAATTTATTTAGCCATTGGCTCTTTCTATTGGGTCTGAAACTCTCTTGAAATGATTTATCTCAAAGGAAGAAAGGTACAAGTAAATGATTTACATATTTTTAATTTACTTTTTTCATGATATTTAAATTGATGTATACCACTAACAACAAATAACTTTTTTTTATGTTTATCTTTAACTGTCCCGCTTTCCTTCGACGAAATTAAGTTCTCATGAATTGAACTTACCGTACATTATAGAAGCTACTTTAAGGGCCTCTTTTTTATGTCTGACAATTGACTGTATCTCTGGTCTTAAGTTCCCTTATTAGAAACTTTAGCAAAAAGCTACTTATAAGAATGCACGCTTGGTATATACGTTTATCTGGACGGTAGTCCGTCCGCCGTTTGCACGATAACTTTTTCAAATTCTGTTTTAAGGATTATTTAGTAGTAGTTTTGTTTTTATTACAAAACGGAACTTACTTTCTGAATACGTCTCGTAGTTAAAGTGACAATTAAACATGATACTAATATAATAATCTATATTTGATAATACAAAAATTACTTCAGAACACGAAATTAGAAACTCTCACCAAATATGGTCTTGATCTTGATTACATCTTAGATATAAACCAATTAGACAAACAGTGTTTTAAACATCTGATTAACTTTATATTGATTCTAACGACTAAAACTGACAAATAAAAGCTGACCATAAATTCTTACCATTAAAAGTTATAATATTGGAGAAAAAAAGAAGATTTATACTGATTACTAAATTGAAGATTCATAATTACACAGGGTTCTCCCCAGACCCTTTTTAACGGGCGCGCCGCCCGGCTGATTTTGGCGACCGCCCGGCTGAATACACGAAAAACTGCACAACATTGCATAATATTTTATTTGTTTTTAATTTTTGTCCGCCCGGTTATTTTAGCTTACCACCCATCTGGTAAAATTTTCTGGGGAGAACACTGTTACATATTCGTACATTATCATATTACTTCATTTTAAAAATAAGATGTCAGCTTTGAGCGTAGCGATCCGGAAAACCACCTCTTTAGTGACGGATAACGCGGAATGTGCATAAGAAATTATACTGAAAGTATATGCTGCTAGTGTGTTAACATTTCGTTAAGTTTTATCTTTATTTTCCTTGTCTCTTTTATAAGTTTGGACGATTAATTTTTAAGATGACAGAGTTTTAAACAGGACCTCTTTTTTATGTCTCACTGCCAGTTTTAAAGCAACACTGCGAAATATTATGAAAGAATCTAAAAGTCCCTCTTTAAAGAACAGGAATAATTTGCTTCAAATTATAAATATTTTAAAAATTTAAAACTCCTATTTAATATTTGAGTTTTCTCAATTTTAATATGGCATTAGTACGAAGTGATGAATAAAGATCCCTTGAATATTGGTTGGGAAACCTAACTTTCCGGGTATGTCATATTTTAGAAACACGAGTAACTTCGTTAAACAATACTATGATAATTAATTTGCAACTTCTGATGCTCTTAGTCATGGATGTAACTTCAAACAACTTGTATCTCTGTGTAAACTTGTAAAATCTGATGTTATAATAGCTGATTCAGTTCACAAACTGCTTCATCAATAAAATTTGAAATATCGTTATCTGAATTTAATCGCGGGAAAAAATTAAGATTATCCTTCTATTATTTATAGAAAGTTGACGCCGTGTTGATTAAAATATTATTATAGTCGTATTCCGATTGTGTTATTCGGTATACCGGCCAAAAACCGAAATTTTGTCATAGTCTGGGCTATATCTCAAAAATGATATCTTAGAAAGGTCGGAAGGATCACGCAATTATAGATTGAGTGCCAGAAAATAAAATGGCCAATGATCACTGGTTCGATCAGTTCCGGCACTTCCACGTTTTCGAGAATTTTTCTAATGTCTAACTTCGATATCTCGTAACGATTTTTTTACGAGATAACTTTCTTACATATATGTAGTAGTCAGTTTCCTGGGTTAATCGAGACCACCTAGGTCATTGTTGGCCTTATAATTATCGATTTAGATCAATTTAACTGTTGATTTGCTATATGATTATAGCGCATAAATATATAAAACAGCAATTATTAATAATGTTGCCTATATTGATTGATACCAAATATATTGTTGTAATTTATGCAATTTGGCAGTTAAGGTATTAAGTTATTTTTAGCCTTAAAGTCGAAAATTTTCTCCTCTTAAATATGGTGGTAGCAATATGAGGAGAAAAATGTAATTATAAAGTCGAATAAATTGGAAATTGTTTGAGATCTCGAAAAATTGATTCCATATCCATAATTAGCATGAAATTCTATATCAATCAAATTTTATTGCCAATACTCCTCGCGCGCATTTTCATTTTCAAAAGTCCCCCTATAAGTAATTGCACGGTAGCGTCCTAGTTCTTATATTTAATTTGGTATTTTTAGATGTCTTCTATATTTTATTAGGGAGATTCTTTCTTACTAATTCATTACTGTGACTAAATAAAGCTTTCTCTGACTGACTGAATCCTTAACATGGTAGAAAAGCACTTTCGATCTGATCAAAATGAATTCATGCAGAAAACCTCGCCCTCCAAGACTGTATATGGTTTAAAGATTGCAAAAGCTGTTTACACTTGGATCCTGAATGAATCGATGTGTGAATGAATTTTTTTTTCCGTTGGAAGAAGCTTGAGGAAGTCCCCCTTAGGCTTCCCTCATCCCTCTCCCTAGAGTGTAATATGAGCGGTCTTCATTGCCAAATGGATCTTTTCAAAAGATTTGATTCACTCTTTATATAAGCCATCTCTTTGAATACTTTTCTAGAAAAAGCACTTGGTAAATTCTGTTTATCATATACATGAATAATTGGATCAGCGTTAGGAGATGCAAGACCCCAGTTTTCAGCAAAAACTTCAGAATTTTAGAGATATGAATCAAGTTTGGTAGACTGCAAACCAATCAAAAATGGAAAGACTAAAGTAGAATATTCAAGCGGGGAGCCCCTTTAGGCGCTAGGTGCAATTGGGAGCAATCGGTCCAATTGACTTAACAGTAGCCCTGTTTTCACTCTTGATAGTTTGACATTAGGAAAAATACATGATGGTTACAATATTATCAATCTCCATACTTTGCACCTGATTAATTTATCACAGATGGCATATTTCCATAATTATACGTATTATAGAGAAATTTTATCAACCTTGACACATCATTTATTATTAGATATAATCATTGACATCATGTTAATTTCAACTAAGCATTATCAATTATATTGTTGATATATACTCGCCATCTTAGCTGATCTAATTTATTTTTTCAGTATCATATAATAATTGAATTGGTTAATGGAAAAAAGGGTCTATTGCTGTATGCATTGCTTTGAATATTTTGAGTTTTGTAGTGAATGTTGTAAAGAGTGATCCAGAAGTCAGTTCACCCAAAGATAAACATAAAATGAAAACCATTAGAACATACCGACGTCAAATTTGCAGTAGATATTCTTTAATCAATGCGACACTGATTGAGCCAGAAAATGTTCAGACCAGAATATGATTCGGACAGTGTGAGGTGTAGCTCCGTCCTGTTGGTTCAAACCTTGTTTGCATTCAAAATCATCTAACTGTTCTACATATTGTTCGAATGTGTTGCAATAACGTTCTGCATTAATAGTGGTGCAATGCATTTCCAAGAATATGTGCCGTCGCGTTCGTTTATACTAGCAGGAGATTGGAACATTTACTGTAGGCTCGATCAGTGTCGCATTGATTAAAATATACATCTGAAGCGATACATGGATTTCTTTTTTGGGGATTATGTGAAGGATGCTATGTTATCAAACTCCTTCCAGAGACTTGGATGAGTTGAAAACCGGAATTTAATACACATGTACAAACATTTTTCGAACAACATTACATTATGAAAAACAGAAGTTACGATTTCAATTATGCATTGCTTCAGATGTTAACCAAATTGAACATTTTCTGTAATTTTCTTGTGAAATAAAGAAAGAAGTTAAGTAAAAATGGCGATTTAAGGATAAACATAGTGTGTTCTACAAGTTTTCCATTGCCACTTTTGTTGTATCTTACACGGTTAAAAAGTTACATTATGATTTGACCCCTTAAAGAGGTCAAAGGCCAAATTTGACGTGAGAATCAGATTGCGCATTCTCACTTTCCTACAGCATTATATTAATAGGTTGTTGACAATTTTAATAGATTTATAGATATTTGGGTGGATCAATTCAAAGTAATCACCCTGTATGTATCTTTGGGTGAACTGACTTTTGGTTCACCTTATTAATCATACAAAAGTTTACTATCCTCAATAGGAAGATGGAGGAACTATCCAGCTTCTAGTTAAAATATTAAACAATAGAAGATGGGAAGATAATCATAGAATATGTACTATAGCAATAATTCAATTTAACTAGCAAGGGAATCCTACATAGCCTATCCGCTTTAACAAAATTTCGCACTCTCTTATTTTGCAAGCATCCATAGTAGCTTCAGATGAGTAACATATTTCAATATGGTGGAAATCTGTGACATACGTGTTCGAGGGATTCCCTTGTAAGATGAGAATTGTCCTCTTTTTTCCACTAACCACTTCGATTATGGAATAGCTCATATTTTAAGTAATTACTTATATATTGTGAAGTTTTTAGGCTATAATAAGTATTTTTTGCACTTTTTATAATAAATATATGTAATCATACAAGCATAGAAAATATAGTCGCAAGAAAATAACTTTTTTTTTTAAACTGTAACCAACAAATTGTAAAACATGGACGTAGACAAAAGAATAAAAACATAATTTGTAAAGTGATGGTGGGAATATTGAAGGTATGCTTCAAGATGTCTTAGTTAAATATAGATGAAAAAGGAAAGAAAAATGCCGCGACCTGGATTCGAACCAGGGACCAAGAGTCTCTACCAATCGGGCCACCGCGGACACTAACACAGCTAAGCTGTTTCCAAGTGCTTTCAAGACTGCCAAGCAGTCAAAGTGAAAGCCCACTGATAGGGGCAGCCATCTGGTTCGCAGATCTAAATGCTGATGATGGTTTTAAAATGAGATCTGCGAGCCAGAGTCTTTGGCAAAGACGTCAGCTGTTGTTTAGAGTTAGACACTTGGAGACAGCTGAAGTTTCGGATAGAGTTGTTTCACTCTGCTTCCATCTTAAAATTGTATGTTATACGATTAAAAATAAAATTGGCGGATCTGCATTAATTACAGTAGAGTATATTACTATACCGTGTGTTTCAAAAGTTCCCGAACGCAGGAGATGACTTTCCCTACATAACGTACTGTTGTGCAGGTATGCTGAAGGGCTGGTAGACAGGAGCCACTCTCTCTCAACCTCTTTTTTTCAATTAATGAATGCTCCCAGACGTTACGATTCCCGCTATTTATTTTACATAAATGCAAATACGCGAATATGAGAGTGAAATAAAAGGTTAAAGAAAAAAAACTAGAAGTTTTATTTATAAAACCTACGGTATACGTATTAAGCTTATACCTGTACAGTAACAGTTTAAAAAGCGTTTATTGCGTGAAAACAAATAAATGAAATACAGTATTCCTCGGGCAATCCTAATCAATGCCTGCAGTGCATTTGAGCACCGACTAGCGTATTGCCAAGAGGTGAACGGTGAACACTTTGAGCAAATGATGTAACCTGAATGTACCGTTTCCTTTGGGAATATAAAAATAAAAGAACACATTTGAGAAACTTTGCCACTATGTAAAACTGATTTTATGTAATTTATTTCAGCACATGGTTTATTTTAGTGGTTGGCCGAACATTACTCCTGCTGTCATAGGTTAGGCTTTCCCTACATACAGAAGGGGCAGTTCGGGAACTTTTGAAACACACGGTATAATACAAAGCAATAAGAGTAATACATTTACAATACTAAGTTATCAGATGGAAAAATCAGTCGAAGTTCTCACAATTTTCCCTGAACAACCTCATTAGCTCAACCTGTCGATGTTTTTGCATTCCAAAGATCCAATATTAAATATTAAATAAAATATTAAAGATTCAATCTCTTACACAATCAATTTTCTTCTCCAAGATTCAAGATCATGTTTTCAGTATGCATGTTTTAAGGGCGGCCATCTCGAACGATCGACTTTTGTGTTACCCCTTCAATTTTGCTTTGATAGGAATTTTTATTAAATATACAAAGTTATTAGATGTGGATGGTGTAAAAGTGATTTATGTTTTAATTAATTTTACTCTTTTTACCATTATTGTAATGATTTAAAAAAATAAATTTTATATCCGAAATTACCAGAAAAATCCATATAGGCGGGAGGGGATGATCGGGATAGCATTTAGTGATTATTTTGTTTAATTTTATTCAATCTTCCATTGTGGCAAGTGTTAAATAGGAGCGATTTCGTGCGTTTGTTTACTCTACGCGTGATATTCCATCGTACGGTATCCAGAAGGTGTCCCATACATGGACTTTGCTTCCACGTTTTACAAGTTTTATTGCTTTCTCTATCCAAAACATAGAGTTCTACTAAATCGTTGACGCTCCACAACATTCTAATTGGAACTTTTCTCAGCGCTTAGATTAGGGACAGGGCACTTTCCTATAGATAGACCTATCTTTTATGATTCTAGTACCTTTTCTTCTAAAGTTGTTTGACCGTTTCGGGAATTTCCTTTACACTCTGATTCTGAATGGTCTGTACAAACTTTCAGGATATGTTCCAGGGACCAAAACAAGCAGAAAGTGCCATATCAAGATGGAGTCAAAAACGCTTCTTTCTAGAGTTTTAATAGTCTGAAGGTGTCCTGCAGTAGACGAAATAACATTAAAACGTATAAAAGTTTCAAACTGTATGATTTATTTCTACGGTATAAGGAGACAGTACATTTGTTGTCAAAGGCAAATGCTATAGCAAAGGCTCAAAATGGTATAAGGTTCTTTGAATTATTGTAACTCTTCTTCTTCTACAGGACACTTTCAAATCGTTATAACTCTAGAAAGAAGCGTTTTTGACCCCATGTTCATATGACTTTTTCTGCTTGTTTTGGTTTCTGGAACCTATCTTAACAGGAAAAGGAGAGACTGAAACAGTTTTTATCCACGGTTACCACTTATTCCGACGGATCTCCCTTTTAACTTTAAGAGACTGCAATTTCTAGTGAGACTTGGGCTTACGATAATGATCAACAAGTCGCAGGAGCAGTCTATTTGAGATTGGATTTGAGATCGCCATGTTTCTCCCACGAACAACTTTATGTTGCTTTATGTTACTATAGGTTCACCCAAGAATTTATCTAATTTTGCGCCTGAAGGTGAAACTAAAAATGTTGTTTATAATCAAGTTTTAAGTTAAGTTAATATTATAGTGATAATTTGTAAAAGATTTTATTTTATACTTTGTATACTGTAAATAAAATTACTTCGATCTTACACTATGTATAAAATTCATTTCTTTTCCTGTCTAATAGAAGATTGGGATAAATAAAGTCCCGGGTAACGTCGGGTAATCAGCTACTGTGCCTATAAAATCTTTGAATATGAACTTTGGCAAGTAATATTTTTATAATCTATATATTACTGGACATAAGTGTTACCTATATTAATTTCGATTTGGAATTTTATTATCACTCCGTGAGGTTCCTTAGTAAGCGAATTTGAGAAAGACGCTTCCAAATATAGAATTGTAGGCGGAGTCGATTTTTTTTTCCTCGTCACAGAATAATAATTTAGTGGTTTGCATTACATAGTAATTTTACTCTTTGTGGTTAAATTATAATTTATCTTCCACGCTCCTAATAATAATTGGCTTATTTCTGATTGAAAAGCTTCTTTTTAATCCCGAACAGCAAAGAAATTTAAAATTAATTTTTTTTTAATTTACCTATTAAATTAAATGTGATTTATGAAATATTTATGTACCAAATTGTTAGCAAGTAAATTGATATTATAAAACAGAGATTTCGTGCAGAGAAGATTCTTTCAAGGGATGGCCAATCATTCAGCTTAAAACTTAATAGTTTTAATTTTCATTATCGTATTAATTGTTATTTCAATTATTTTTCTCTTTCTGCGGAAATTAGATTCATTAAAATAATCATATTGAGAGATAGAGGATGCTTTTCTTCACCCCTCTCCTCCCCACGCTCTTTACCCCAGTGAAGAATTTTTCTCCAGCGAAGAACAAAAGCAACTCAGTATTAAATTACCAAATGCAGAGGTGGGTAGGTCGAAAAGCCTTTTTCCCCCATCGCCTGTTTCAGACAATCGCATCCTCATCCCGTACATTCAGAAATGATATTATGAGAAAAGCCCCTTACCGTGAAGCGAAGATTCGATGCGAGCGACTCGAGTCCCGGATGCAGGAATAAGCACGCCCATCGACAGCGACCGAGCGCCGGCGAACCAACTGAGGCGGCAGGGTCGGGCAGGTGGGTGGACGTCAGTCACATGGCACAGACGCCGCCGCTACTACCACCAACGACCATCATGAATGATTCAGAAGAAAAGAAAAAGAGCATAGCCTCCTCTTTCTTATTGTTGATGGGGAAGGGGGTTTAAACCCTCCTCCCCCCAAACTTTTTTACTTCTTTATCTCTACTCCGTTCGTGCTCCAATAAAATAAAATAGATAAGCGTTTAATATATGAACTGCTCCCGTATTGCACAATTGAAAAATGACGCAAGTCAAAGTGGTAACTCAAATATTTATTTATCACGTTTAAAATATGAAAATATGTTCTTATTACAAACGCATATTAATATATGAGGCTTGATTAATAAGTAAGGCGTGCAACCGTATAAATTAAATTTTCGACAAAATAAAATAATGACGGTATCAAAATGCAGGTAATTTATTTCTCCTAAGCATTACAATCTTTTGGTTGCTTTTATGGTCATATAACGACCGTTTTTTCAAATTTACTATCCACTTTTTCATTCAGTCCACGAAGAAAGCATAACAAATTTAACTTCGGTATCTTAAGAAAAGATCGGACAGTTCTAAATCTGAGCTGTAAGAATAGCGTGGAACAAGTGTATACATACACTACCCTATCAAAAGTCATAGGACACCAACGCTTTAATAGAAACACTCAAAAATATACATATTTTAGTACCTTGTTGGTCCACCTTTTGCTGCTATCACAGCTTCTACTCTGTGGGGCATACTGTCCACAAGTTTTTGATATGTTTCGACAGGTAATTTTCGCCATTCTGCTATAAGTATCTTGGAGAGTTCGGTCACGGATTTCGGGCGTTCTACATATGCGCGCAATCGACGTTCCAATACGTCCCACAGATGTTCGATGGGATTCAGATCGGGGCTCTGTGCAGGCCAGTCAAGTTCTCGAACCCCCTTGTCATCAAACCATGTGCCTACAGCCCTTGCGTTATCGTGCTGAAACAGAAAAGGGACATTGCCAAAGTGCTGCCAGAGAGATGGGAGTGCTGTGTTGTCCAGAATGTCCAGAATGCAGCAAGCATAGAAGTAGACCATTTTCCCTGTATCTTTGTTCCATCGATGTGATATTTTGATGAAACGTTCACCATGTTCATCACTAACCATACCACAGTTGTCAGGGAAGAAATTCAGATGGGAATGAAGGAAGTGGATCTTTAGAGACATATTGCAGCCAAGTTTCTTCTACGAGTTCCTTGTAGTTTGCTGTCCTAACATTCCCGAGAAAGTTGGTAGAAACTAGGCGAAAAGCATTCCATGCTTTTTTGGCATCACCCTGCATCAAATTGTTGAACTGGTCATCTTTGAAAAGCTCTTGAATCTGAGGACCCACAAAAACTCCCTCCTTAATCTTTGCTTCGCTGAGTCGAGGAAATTTTTCATGCAGGTATCGGAAAGCTGGCGAAGTCCGATCCATGGCTTTCACGAAGTTCTTCATCAAACCTTGTTTGATGTGCTGGGGTGATAGTAGGATTTTTTGAGTTTCGACGAGAGCTTGGTGCTGAATGTTCTTCTCTCCCACGACTACATTTTGTCTGCAAATCCATTCCTTCTGCAAGCCCCTTGCTCGTCTAGAAAATGAATTATTTGAAATATCTTCATAACGAGAGCCAAGAAAATATTTTAATGGTTATATTCGTATATTTAGCACACCAAAATACTACAGAAAAAAACTTGTTTAAGTCGGTAACAATTTCATTATTGGCCATTGATATCTTTCGCTACTTTACGAGTATATATAACTCGAAGGTAGTGCTCAATAATAACATAAGCTATTCCTCAGGAAAGTCAAACAGTGAAATGAAACTAAGCTCTTATGCACTGCACAATATCCACTACCGAACACATGCGCAAAAATTTTTGTCCTCCAACTATTAGCGATGCCGTAAGTAGTAAGCTTTACTTGTGAATCAGCCATCTTATAATTACTGGATTTCGTTTATCATAGAATAAATTTTGTGCTGGATTAGAATCCATTAGTTCAGGCAGTCGATGTCCACTTTAATTCTTTGCTTAATATCAGTAAATTCAAAACTTCATATCTTTTAAACATGCCAATGCTTAGAACCACGTTGTTCTAACACCATTTCAGCAAACTTTTCAGTGGCGTGAAATTAAGGTTTGAATCATCAATTAGCAGTGGCCGCTCAGTACTTGAAATTTTTTTCGCCAATGGTTTAGCAATTTTCTTTAAGTCAGAATATCATGTTTTTAGCCAAATTTAAAATTTTAGCCTAATAAACGACATAACATTTTAATCACATGATAATCTCATTTTTGAGGCTGAAAATAAAAATTTTCCATATAAATAGAATTAGCCAAGTATGTTCGCCAAATGTGAGTGTTTATTCGTCAGATTAGTTGAACTGTCGCCACTGGCGATTTGGCGAGCAGACTGCGCGGACACTGATTAGACTTTATGTTGGAATAATATGGAATCGTTGATTTATATGGTTTTTAGGGGTAAATTATTATTTTCAATGCTTTTATGTTTGGTAAACAGAAGTTAGAACAATGTTTGAAAAAAATCTCCACAAAAAAGTGGAAATATACAGGGTGTTGCAAATATATACAGAGCAGTACTGCTGGGTAGCCTATCCGCTCGACTGCAAGAAAGAAAGCCAAACAACTGAAACGTCATACATTGTTACATCATAAGTCGACCAAACTTAGAGCTTATTATTGGTAAAAATATGATTAACAATGGTCGAAATATGATGATGTAACAATGTATAAGCAGATATGCTATGCAGCGGTACTGCCCTGTTTATATTTTCAACAGCCTGTACATATGATATACAGAGAAGAGCTAGCTAAAAAGAGTGACCAGTTTCCTAGTCATTTCGATTATATCAAAGAAAATTAATTGAAACTAACTTTAAATGTAGGGTTTTTACGAATAATTTTGAATATATTTGCCAATAAACTGAGGGTCACAAATGAATTCTTGATACATAAAAATATTTGGAAAGTACATAATTCTCTGCCACTTGTGACTCGTAGTCTTCAGTGGAAGTTGGTGTTAATGTTTAGGCAGGGATTCTCTATGATCATGTCATCAGACAATCCTTGCTTCCAGAACGTTTAAACGGCTATGTGTATGAAATCTTTTTACAACTTTTGCTTTTGTCAAAGTTGCTTGAAGAGTCAAAAAAATCATGCGGTTCCAACACGACGGAGCACTAACCCATTTCAGTACGACATCACTTAGACAATACATTCCATGATCGATACATTGGTCAAGGAGGACAAGTTGCTTGCCACTTCGATCGTCGGACGTAAACACTTTTGATTTCTTCTGAAGAAGATACTCCGGTGGATTCGGAAGAGGAGCTGGTAGCGCGAATTGTGATTACAAGTGACCATGTAAGAGACACTGTAGGGATTTTTAGCCGTGTCAAAAATTCAATGACAAAACGCTGTGAGGCATGCATTGCTGCTCATGATTAACAGTTTGAACACGGTTTGTAATTTTACAAACATGCAGTATTGAATTTTATTAAAAACATTGTGACCATGAGTATCAAGTTTTCTAATTTCTCCGTTTCCTGGAAATACATTAACGAGAGAGACAAATATTATGAAGAAGTCTCAGACAGCCGTTGTATATATAACGTTTGACAATTTCTTTATGTATCAAGGATTCATTTGCTATCTAGTTTATTAAAATATATTCAAAATAAGGTCCTCTAACAATCCTTAAAAGCCTGTACACAGAGTTCGTAAACACCTTGCATAATTATTGATGAAAAATAGGAAAAAAAATTCCACAGCCTGGATTCGAACCAGAAACCTTCACCTCATACCGCTAACCAATTGCGCCAATGTAGACATGAAGTCTTACGTTATTTACATGTATTTTAGGCTTGGTTAGAGCAGTTATCTAGTCCGCAAGCTGGGACTATCTTTCCTAAGGCGTAATATTCATTAAAGAAGGGTCCATGAGAGTTTTATCATACGCTATACCTCAGATGTTAAATTGATGAAAAATAAGAAAGAAAATTCCACTGACTCAATCATACAATAACCTTGTATAAGTGGCCAATTTAATAATCATACAACCTTCCAAGAAAATAGCTTAGTCTGGTGACATGATTATGTGACAGAGAAGCCTGATCGTTGCATTTTGGATATGTATTCCCCGTGTTCTGAATATTTTGCATGAGTTAGATGTTGAAGAATATATTAGCAACCTCGAAAGAGGTATGATAATTGGTGCAAGGCGCAAAAGATCCAGCATCTCCGAAATCGTCAGCGTTTTGAGACGTTCTCGAACAACGGCTAGTAGAGTGCATCAAGAAGGGTAGGAAACACTAAAAACAACGAGCCTCTGCTCGGAAAAAAATGTTCGACGATAGTGTGGCAAAAATTGATTATGGTGGTAAGAACAAAGAGGCTTGCAACACTTCGTCACGTAACAATGAGGAAATAGCAAATAACATATCTGAACGCCAGAAAGAAAGTGGGTGTTCACAGCGGACAGCCCTTACCCCTCCTTTTGGCCAAAAAAAGGAAAGTTCGCTTCCAGTGGGCCTGTGAACATCGCCATCTTACTTTGAAACAGGAAGAACTTGCTTTAAAGTGTGGGTGGCAGAGTCCTGATATGGCATCAACAGCACTAAAGGATGGGGATCGAACCGTCATATGCAGGCAGAATGGTGGATCGATCTGGAAAAACTTTAGGACCCCTGATCCCTATAGAACTACAAAGAACACCAGAGCAAACCTAAACCTTGTTGCCGACCAGACCCACCTGTTCATGCTTACCATCTTCCCTCCAAGGGATATTTTCAACAAGATGATACTCCATGCTATAAGGCTCGATTAGTTTCTGATTGGTTCATTGAGCATCATAACGAATTGGTCTTCCATGGCTGAAAGATGTGAATACGATCGAGCTTCTGTCGAGTGAAGTCGACAGGGCCATCCGCGTTTGAATTCACCACCTGAACAATCAGGTGAGGACGGGGTAAAAATACCTAAAGACGATTTTCGATAACATGTAGAGTGCCTGTCCCGAGGTATTTGAGAGATAATTGCAGCTATATGTGGGGGGGGGGGGGGAAGGTAACATGATATTAAGTGACGTACAAATAAATTGACATTCAGTTCTGCATAGTTCTGCATTTTCGTCACAATCAAGTCATTAAAATAGTCTTCCATCTAACACTATGGAGAAAAACCAACAACAATAAACCGGAACTAAAAGCGATCGATAAAATAATCTACTTAATAAAATCCTGTAACTTGAAGTTAAAGACATTTGCAAAATTAAAACAGCATCACTTATCGATATTTTAAGTTCAACGACATTCCTGAATTAAAATAAAGGAAACTCTGATCCTCCACAAAAGGACCGATAAACCTGAATTGCATCATCCTGTTCTTTCGATGCATCTGTAGTAATATTTACATAATTAATAGCATACTTATGGGAAAATTTTAGATCTTCAATTTTAGATGTAGATTTTTTAAGAAGAATGGCTCTTTTGAAAGTAGTAGACTATTAGTCATTTGAAACAAGGAATTAAAGCGGAGATAGAAAATGTGATTAAGATTAGAAAGCTTTACAAATCTGGAGAGTAACGCTTCAGACACCATGAGCGAAATTAACCAAAAGAAGGTAAATGATATTTTAACGGTGTACATAAAAGAGGTAGTTTAAAGGTTAGTTCTCTGGTTCAAACCATCTCACATAGAGAGTGCAGCTTCTAAGCATATAAATTATAAGACCAGACACAATGTCAAATACTTCCCTGTTTGAACAAACATTTTGAATAAAATACGATTAGTAAACATCAGCCAGATGTTGTCAGAAAAGAAATAATCATTGCAAACGAGTTAAAGACATGATTGTTTTTTGGAACAGTTCAAAAGAAATAGGTGGACGAAATTGTAAGACCACTTTCGGGATGTTGGAATGTCCCGTAAAAATTTGCATGTTTTGTCCTTAAAAGTCGATATCATCTTTAGTTTACTACAGAACTTAATCTATTATTTCTATGTACAAGTTTAAAATCGGACTGGGTAAAAAATTAATCAGTGAACAGCAAGTATAAATTACACTTATAAAAACTGCAGAAAAAGTGAAAAAGAGATTGCTGCGTTAATTGCCAAGTCCAAAATCGTACTCCATGATTTCCTAGATGATCCTGATGGTTATGGCAAGCATCCTCATATGGAGGCCATCTCTGATTTCTGCAAGAGACAAACGTGCCATTCTCTGAATGGGGTCTACCACCACTGGACCAACATCTTCCAGCATCTTTCAACCTTTAAGTGTCAACTAGAAAAACATGTCGCATACTTCATGCTTCTAAGAATCATTCTTACCTGAAAAAGAAGTCAAAGCCAACCTTAGCCATGAAGCACAAGGAAATTAGGTTGGCCTTTGCAAAGCAGTATGTGAAAATTCCAATATCCCTCATAAAATATGGATATCTTTCAAGTTTGCTAAGGAGATGTGATTTTCCTAAGAGAATAATTATCTTCACTGTGAAATTGTGTTTGGGCTTTTTTTTTTTTTTTGCAGGAGGAGGTATTTTTTATTATTCAAGAAATTGAATGTGGAAGGAATACTTTCATCGGTAAGTGCAAGAGATTCACCAAATTATTGCCCTGTTTAAAATCAGAAAGACAAGAGGACTTGAAAACAAACGTTATAACCAGACGAATTATTATTCTTGCTTTTAGTTTTTTTAATCGTAACAGCCATGCACTACCACAAATTATCGAAAACGGTCTTTAGGTATTTTTACCCTGTCCTCACCTGATTGTTCAGGTGGTGAATTCAAACGCGGATGGCCCTGTCGACTTCATTCCACAGATGCTCAATCGTATTCAGATCTTTCGGTCATAGAAAACAACTCGTTATGATGCTCATTGAACCAATCGGAAACCAATCGAGCCTTATGGCATGGAGCATCATAAAAATTTTCCCGAGTTTTACTCCTTCTTGTTAATTGTCAATATTAATAGTTAACTATTATGCGTAAACGTTCTGCGCAGGCTGTATTTCTGTGTAATAAAGACCCCAGGCAAAGGCACTCGATGACTTATACTAATCCGTAAAATATAGCGATCCAATCCAGCGATTAGTAAAAAACTGCATTTAAGCGTTCTCGCCCACGTATCGTCTGGTGTGTTGAAATTACATTGTTCGAAATATACAGCAGAGAAATATCTTCCAGTTATTCCGGAAGCATATTTTATAAAAATTCGATGTAACTCTGCCATCATAAAAACCATAAACATAAATCATATCTGCATACTCGATATTAGAGAAAACGTGCGCCATGTTTCAAATTTGTCAAAAACAGCAGCGCAGATGACAAACCCCAGAAGCAGCGTAATTCTACTACAACCGTGAAGTGGCCGTAGGTTTTAATGATTTGTAGGTGGATTGTCCTAAGCTCATGAAAGGTGCCTTGTTTCGGATTGTCCCTATAGACTAGTCATCGGTCTGGTCTTTGAAGCTAGCTTGATGAGTATTCCTCTATATCTGTTCTCCTTCTTTCTAAATCTATTGGATGACTTCTCCTCGATTCTGCTTCTGAGACTCCTTCTAGACTGTTTTCTCCTGAAGATCATTGGCTGGTTATTATTTTGCATAACCAATGAACGACAGGTGCAGCCACTATGTTCAGTGGGGGAGGATGACCGATAAGAGAACACGTGGTTCTTTGTTTTGGTTTTTCTCGATCGTTCGAGCTCTACGTGCCTCCCTCCGATCGCCTCCGAATTATCTCACAACAACGTAAGAAAAGCTAATCTTAGAAAATAAATTATGCGCGTTATAATATCCTCGTGGTGTGTCACATCTGTTTTGGAGAGGTGGTCAATGACGAGACACTGTAGGCTATATTGGTCGTAATTTAATTAAATATAAAAGGAAGAATATTCAATAGTTAACAAAATTCTCAATTCCCTTGAGATATTCTTCAAGTTCTTCGTTTCTTCAAAATTATTCAATTTTCACTTCAAAAACAGCTACAATTCACTCCTGCAAGGTCCTGATTGCATCATCTATAATCAGGACACGTAATCTAATAACAATTCACTAAAAGTGGAGAAAATTAGGCATGTATGTGAAAATGACGAATCAAAAGTTGTAGAGGACCTGAAGGCCTGCATATGTGAGTCCGTTACTTTGCCGATGGTTCTGGATATTCTTTTGCCGAAAGGCAGGACCTGCCCTAGGCAGCAGAAAACCAAGCTGGGACGGCTGGGTAAAGGAGGGGGATTCAATTGTTTGAGCGGCAATAAAGCCCAAGGGCAGTTCTAGATGTTGGTCATGAGTAGTGACCAAAGTCGACACGAGAAATGAGGCGATGAGGTTATCGCTTCAGGCAAAGTTTTCCAAGAATATCGTTTGGAAGATCGACATAAATGCTTTGCCTCAGGGCGCTAACACTTTCGCGTCGATTCTGGCCACGATAATATTTTGAAAAAACAACGTCTAACTGTTGAAACATATTTATCAATAGCTAGCCTACATCTTTATTTAAGATTTGCAATACATTGTAAAATCGAATATTGGATTGCTTTTTTTATTTTCAAAATTGTCGTTTTTATTTACAACTTTAATCATCTTATTATAAATGTATTTACCTATAAACTCAAGAAAAAATAAGTTTAATTAAAAAATGAGATGATTTATTACTGACAAAGGGCTATAAGAAACTGATATCTTAAAAGATTTCCCAGCCATAAAATATCGTTAGAAAAAGTTGCTATTGCAAAATTGATTTCAATTTTTTTCTAAAATTATTTAAAACTAATTCAATCCAATGCTCTTTCCCATCTGTTTTTGTATGTTTCGCAATTATCATTTATTTTATATTAATTTAGGAAAGTTTTCCATAGAATCATTTGTAAAAGTTTACTACACTTTTCCAAATTTCACAATATATTCCAGATGTTAAACGATTGCAACAGTCTTCAGTATAAAATGACAACTAAACTTGAGGATATTTTCGTCCGAAGAAATAGTGGAACCAGTGCATAATATTACATATATTGGCATCTGGCATCTAATATTGTGAAACTGCTATGCAGATGTTTAGTATCTTTGGTTCTGCAGTAAACTAGCTGTAGAAAATGTAGACATTATAAAGATGCATATAACATGCATTTTAATTTCAAACAATTTCAGGATACTGATTAAAATTTATGTACACTGAAGCTTCAAAGGTGTATTATTAAATCAAAGCTAGTTTTAGACAAGGTAATTAAAATTGTGAAAATATCTTTCCATTTACAATTAGAAAATGAAATACGTAAATGAGGAATAGTGAAGCGAGAAAATTAGCGCAAGAAACGAAGAAAACGGCCGATCAGGTGAAAATAGTTATAGGCAACTTTAATAAGTCAGGGTTCGTACACTTGATCAAAGATAAAATTCCATGACTTTTCCAAAACTTTTTCAAGGCAATTCAATATATTTTCCATGACCATAATATTTTATATTTTTAAGAATAATATATTCATATCATTTATAAATAATTATTAAGTAAACATTAAATTGTTCAAAAAACATTTTTTCAAAACTTTTCCAAAACTTAAGTCAGAAACCATTGATTTTCCAAAACTTTCCAGGCCTGGAATTTTTTTTTCGATTTTCCAGGACTTTCCAGGTTTTTCATGACCCGTACGAACCATGTAAGTTTAAAATTAATTGCCACTTATTTCAGAAAAAAAATTTTAAAATTTGTAATCATTGGAGAGTAATATTTTGCATACAACACTAAAATTTTCAAAATAAAAAATAGTTCAAAATAAACTCCAGGCTAAAATAAGAAGACAAGCGATGATTTGGATTGTATCTCAACCTAGACTTTATTTTGAATTATTTATCATTTTGAAAATTTAGGTGTCGTGAGGAAAATACTCCTCTCCAATGATTACTTGAAATAACAGAACGTTTTCAGTTTTAAAATCTACCTTTAAAATTCAAGTTAAATTCACTACCCTATTTCTTGTTAGTCTTTGTAAATTATCTTTAGCATATAAAATTGTTTTTTTCTTTCTCTTTTGTCGAGTAGAAAACCGTTTTTATTTTGAAATTCTGCGGTTTACGAAACTGTATAATCGTTTATTAAGAAGCCCTTAAATATCTCAAAAAAAAGGAAACATGATCCATTACTTTACCGACATTCAGACGCAGAATCAAGCAGAATCAGAAGCAGTAAAAATTGTATTTTTATTATTATGAAACTCTGTTAACGTTTTTAAAATCATTTTAAATTGATTATTTTACTTTTCCTGGCTGATTGATTCGTTAGATTTTTGGTTACTCCAACTTCTAAGTCATTTTGTGCATTTTTATATCTAACATCTTAAATGACTAAAATAATAATAAATAACTAAAATAAATAACATCTAACTGAATCCTGAGACAATTTCCTTTGACCATTACATCTTTATGCATTTCTGGGACACGCGCAAACATCCATGGTTACAGCGGGATTCGAACCCGCAACTCGACAGATTTGAGAAGTGTTTCAACGTTCTTGCATGTCGGGTCTATTTTTATATTGCTTAGCTACTTGCATTTGGATACGTTTACTTACATAACAACCTAATCCAATGATATTAGTCAATTGATTAAAGTTGCAATGACATCTGAGGTCAATGGTTTGAATCTATTTGCATCTTTCCCAATCCGTTTGGCTATTTATGGATCAACTTCTATCGAAACTGTGTTTTGAAGGGGGAAATGGAAATCCTTTGAAATTTGAAAATGGAATATATACTTTTTGGGGGAATTGTTGAAGTAAAAAATTTAAATTATCCAAACAGGCGCTGAAACACAGGCCTGTGTTCGTTTCTCAAACTCAATTTTTTTTTTTTTTTAAATTGAGTTAAAAACTCCTGATTCGAGGAGATATGTTGAAATTTAAAAAAAAAAATTACATATGTTCGTATGTGATCAGTTTTGCGCAGCTAACTTCTCCGAAACGGCAAATAGCAGAACCGAAAGAAAATTATACATCGTTCTACAAACATTGTGCCTTGACAAGGTTTTTATGTCAGTTGGTTAAGCCTTTTTAGAGATTTTTTTTTTCTAAAAATGAAGAAATGGCTGTAGCGTTCATTCTAGCGATCCAAACTCAATAAATTTGACATCCCATTAAGATATTTTTTCTTTTTTGTAAATGACTTGCTTGGCTCTAGTGAACCATTTTGGAGATATTAAACCAGCCCCCCGCCTAAAAAAAAAAATGAATACAGACTCTGAGGGCTCCTTACACTAAGTATTGACGTATTTTTCATGAAAATCGGTTAAATCCTTTTAGAGATATTAATTTTTTTTTTCTAAAATTGAAAAAAATGGCTAAAATATTCATTCTAGGAGCCTAAGTCATTAAATTCGACATGTACGGATTCCTCTCTTTCGGATAAATAAATTGTTTATCTTGGATGAGCCAATTTTGAGTAAAACAGGTTTTTTTA
>JAHWFO010034941.1:0-11310 GCA_023313115.1 Rhysida immarginata | reverse complement strand
GAGGTCGGCGAATCACGCGGGAAGAGGAAGTGCAAAAAGGGGGGGGGAAACAGCAGGAGCTGGAAGAACGTTGAAACGAGGGAACCAATCAGCAACCTTCCCTCCCCGGTGACCCTTCCAAACCGAGGTTATAAAAGTTGTGAGCACATGCTCTAATCTCTCTTGTCTCTATTGTTTCTCCCCTGTTTTTTTTTACTTTTTGTTTCTGCTCTTACATTTTCTCTCTCATCGCTTTCGTTTTGAACAACCAAGTGAATGGATTCCCAAGTACCATGATTCCATGACAGCATCTCTCAGATTCTGCTCCAGTTCATGAGAAAAACTTAGAGTTAAATTGACGTATGAGAACTTATCTCGGAGAGAATGTGTCACATCAGAGACGGCGAACCAGAACATTAACTTTCAAGAAGCCATGCGGGTAGGCCTAATGGAGGAGGTGAACGCTCATCTGAAGAAAATGAGGTTAGGCCTACGGGACGAAGATACAGTGTGCGAATAAGGCAGAGCGAGACGGCAGGAAACGACGAGGGACTGCGGCGCCAGAGCACTACGGAGCTACGGCTGTCACCACAGCAGGGGACACCCGGCAAATGTGAACCTGCCAGTGGTTACTCTATTGTGACAGGCCATGAGTGATAAGGTGCTCGCCGTGACAAGAAGTATTTCCACTCACAGGCTGTGATTCGCCGACCTCGAGCAGGGCTGTCGTCGGTGGATGCATCGAGTGAACCCCGTGTCGTCCTCCTTGTTTGCGGGGTGCACCAAGTAGTACGAGACTGGTCAACAAACAGCTAAGTAACGTTTTTTTTGATAACTATCTGGGCCCGACGCGTGTGTTCCACGAACTAACAGAAATTTCGTAGATAAAAAAGGTTTTGTGTTAAATAATACTCGAGTCAGAGAGAGAGAGAGATAGAGATTATATTGGAGGGACATAAAACTCTTAGTTTGATCATTTATGACTGAATAAACAATTTGGTCACAGGACTCTTAATTCCATTAAAGACACACCATTCTTGATTTTAATATTTGGTTATTGTTAACATTAAGATTAGTCTAAGATAAACTAACTAACCTCACTAACTTAATTTCGCAATATTGATTCCTTTTGGTAATAATTATTAAAATAAAGATTATTCACTTGTAATCCTACAAGGTTTCCTCTTTCTTTAAAGGTGGGAAAGGAGGGAGTATTGGTTAGTTAATAGTGGGAACCATAGCTGGGACTTAAGGTAGATAATCATATTGGGATTAAGCATCATACTATTTTGAAGAAAAACACAACGCAATGTGATAGGTAAGGTAAGAACCTGTAAGACTAAGCACTATACGACCAAGGATACGAAAGCACAACGCAATGTAATAAAGGGGAGTTGGAGATCAATTGATAAGGAAGGATTCATCATTGATAGAGGGGATATCATTTGGGGTAGTTAGGATAATTAACCACAAGAATTCCATTAATAATATAACTAAGAGGGGATTTGGGGTTAGTTGATAATAAACAGTACAACTGGCGTTGTCAATTCGGGCATTGATTTACCCCTTTATGGTACAACAGACAACGTGACTACTCGCATTTGGTACAGCTGGGGTTGTGACTACGCACATTTGGTACAACTGGTACTGTGATTTGTGGATCACGAGTAGTGAACTCTCATATACCGGCGCATTTTGGTGGTGCGGTTTCCAGCTACGAATAGTGACCCCGCTGTTGACAGTACAATTGGTATCTTGAGACAGGCCATCATATACCGCAATCTTTACGTAACTACAGGTATTGTTAGCCACGATACAAACACACGCCACCACCACATGCATTCGGTACACGTACTTTCAGATTCGAAGATGTGCTAATATTAACTCAGAGGGCGCTGCGTTAGTTTCGGTTTGAATGTTTTGGCTTCGCTTTTTCAAGTCTCGTGTGTTGCAACTGTCAAATTGACGGCATCGATGAAATCAGACATAACCGTATTTCTTAACTCTCTGGATTCAAGTGTACTCTGCTTTGCCGTGCAAATCTCCCTGACGATTTCGGCATAATTCATCATCACAGTATCGAACTCACGGGAAGACATTCAATACACAAAAAGGAATGTTAGTAAATGGATATGACAGATTCAAGCATCGAGGTAAACTTTGCACTTTCGTATCGCCGATAGTTGTTTTTATCAATTCCATTTTCGAGAGGAGCAATTTTTTTTTGTGTATTGAATGTCATGCCGCGTTCGATATGTGACGCTAAATTATGCCGAAATTGCCGGGGAGAAAAAAAAAATGTCGTTTTTTAATATTATTGTGTATCAGGGATAAGGAAGGACAGGAAAGAAGTGAAGGGGTGACGTTTGGGTTTAGTAGTATGACATCATATAATAACAATCCGTTAATACACGTTGACGTCTCGTATGAATTGTATTTGTAGATGTGCTAACATTGAACCAGATGGCGTGACGATCGAAGTTTGAATGAGAAACTGAAGGTTTGAATTGTAAACTGAATTCTACACGAATTTCTCATTACATACGTTTGAATGGGAAAATGAGGAAATGCCAGGTCTCCTTAATTTAACGGTCTCTGCCGGATCCACACTATGATGGTTTCCGAGATGGCAATGCTTTCACGGCAACAACTGACATTACGGGAGCGCGGAAATTGGACGTTACGTAGGGATTACATAATTCGATATTCGCCCTGATTCTTGTACGATGCCAAAATGTAGATCTTGAGTCGTATCTCCATCCAATTTCCGGAAATTTATATTTCTTTTTCAATGGAAACTACTATAAGCCTGTGCGCTGAAATGTTCACGCGATTCGGTAAAGAAGCCCTAGTAATGTTGTTTGAGATTTTACTTACTTACATGACAGAAGTAGATTACAAGAGTCAAAGAATACATGTTCAATTCGATTTTGGATATCGAAAGACACACATCCCAGTATACATTTCGTGACAGCTTTCTCCCCACAAGTGACAATGAGCACGACTGTTTCGCAATGTAAAGTTTGCTTGGCTTTGAAACCTGCCATAATGTGAATCTAGCTACTTTATATTGAAAATTTTCAAGTGACTGACGACAGATGATAACTCCACTCAACAGTAGTACGAGTCTTTTGAAGATTGCCTTACATAATAATTAAACTCGGGTACGTGTAACTACAGGGCAATCACAAAACAATGGTGAAAGGTTTGTTAAGCAAATAAAATAGCTATTTTTTGCCTCACAAGGGTGAAATTCTCGCCATAAGGAGGAGCAGCTATCCAAGATCGAGATGCAACATCCACTGTTCTTCTGTGCGTTGCACCTTTTGATCACACGGCATAAATCAATACAATAATCAAATTCCTCCTATGTCCAACGTTACGGGAGAAATAGCTCAATAATCGAGTTCTACCATTGATCTACATTGTCTTTGAAGAAGTGGTGGAAATTGATTTTCAATTAACAATAATCAAACCGACCCTTTCAGATAGCAGCCTATAAACACTTTAAAAACATTCCATGAAAAATGCTCTATTGCTGGGCTAGCTTTATATAGGCTCAGGGACGAATAAACAAATAATAAGGTCACCCTTACGTTTAAATTTCAAAACGCTGAAAATTAGCTGCAGATTTCTCTTTAAGAATTTACGTTGGCGAATACAGGAGTGGCGTGTAAACGCTGAATAGTAAGAATTTCAAGTGTTTTTAGATTAATGTCCACTTGGGTAAAATAAACACTGAGGAACTGAATATAAAGTCAGTGTTTGTGTAGTTTGTTTTATATAAATAGAGACTAGGAAAGACAGAAAATGCAAACAGGTATTGTCGACTGCAAGGGATTTCGAGGCCGTAACATCACTTTCATTAAGAATCGCAGTATAATAAACTGTGATCCCCACCAGTACGAGTTCCAAGTTTTCAATGGAATATCAAAAAAAAAATTTTAAAAAAAAGCAGGTATCCACAACCAATGCTATATGACGGATCATAACCAGACGAAAAGGAAACATTTACACTAGATATATAAAACATATTTCCCCATAGAAAAGTCTAAAAATTAAGCAAAAAAAGAATCTATCACGCAGTGTGTGTTTAAAATCGTATGAAACTGCCCCTTACACCCTGTTTGGATCAACAAAAAATCTTTCACGCAGTCTGTGTTTAAAATCGTATGAAACTGTGCCTCATACCCCTTTGAATAGAATAACCAAAAAGGAGGGAAAATTCTAGATGACTACGTTGTACTCGAAATACGATGGTCTCTCATCGCTGAAGATGGCTACGTGATACCCGAATTACGTATCCGGTATTTCAATTCTCCTTGTGGATTAGAGGTCCCCCGCCCATTTCGGAAGATCGGACAAGTTTGCAATGGCCAAATTATTCACTCGATAACGGTCATTCTTTCGATATAAATAAGTTAAAATTACTCACCCAGTCGAAAAAAATTAAGTCATCTTGACCACTTTGAAAGCATAGCGATTTAAGCACCATTAAGGTTAATTTGTTAAATCTCGATCAACGATAAATCACAGATTCATCTCTTATAAAATAGTGGTCATCATATAAAACCGATCAAAATTAGTAGACTGTCACGTATATTTTAAAGGGATGCAGTCGAAGTAAATAAACTTACCGGACACAGAGGGTAGGATAGTGTATAAGTCGGTTTAACCCCTTGCCTACTAACCACGAGTCTGACTCGTTGTCTGGTTCAAGTGCCTTATTGCTAGGCCACGAGTCTGACTCGTTCTGAAGTTTCAGTTTCCACTGCCGTTTTATTTTTCTATTTTAACAAGAGATGGCGATTGTTTACCATTCTGTATATCTTTCTCTTTCATATACACCTGATAGTTTTTAAAAATCTTCTATAGGTGGCACAAAAGTCGATAAGAATTTAATGCTTGTCATTCTCGTTTCGAACTTCGCCATGTGCAGTCTGAGATTGAAAGATATTTATGTGAAAGTAATGATTCAGAAACGGATTAGGATCAAATCCCCGACCTTTAGATGTGTTTTCTGTAATTTTACCAGATACATTTTGGGAAATGATTTCTTCCGAAACTAATAAAGACGCCAAACAGTTTCGATAGCCAAACATATAAACAAAAAACATATGACAATTATGTAAACGTTATCATACTTACTCTGACTACTATATATGTAAAGTATAATGTCTAATTAATATCCTGTAAAATTTTCAAACAAATATCTTAATAAATAGTGGGGTTTTTTTCATGTTGTTTCTTGCACTGTCTATCGAAGAATTTTTCTTCCATTTAAATAGAAACTTCTGGCCCTGCGTGCTCAAGGTCAAATCAGAGCGCAAGGGGTTAATCAACAAGCAAAACACACTAGAATGCTAGTATATTACTTAGCTGATCGAAAAAGCTTAAAGCCCACAGAGACACACCCTGATCTCTGCAGGCGGTAATTTCGAAATAAATTTTAGCAGAACCCGTTATTTATGGAATACTTAGGTTAGCTAACAGAATGCATCCTTTACCAAGAACATACAGTTCAAATGGGAGCCTCACAACGAGGACTCCTAAGGTTAATTACAACAGGCATCTAAATGACAAGCGTTGTTGTCCACCAACACCGTTGGGGAGATTGCTGTTTTAGACCCAGCAAACGTCCAAAGTCTACTTGCTGGCAAATTCTATCAGATTACTTGCTCGAAGTCATGGTTAATGTTTAATGTGGGTTGAACCGCAGTCACCGTAATGGAATACCTACTACTTCCAAAACAACCGGCGACGCTTGGCGTTTAATAATAAATTTTTAGGTATTAATTAGAAAAAAAGAGCCATTAGTTATATTCAACATTATCGACCTGCCACAGGCAGCACAGTCATAAATGGACTTGTGATTAAGAATTAATAGGCTTAAATCTCTTATCCCTAGAAGCAGAACATACCTAATATCAGTTCAATATTCTCCGCTTAAATATGTGGCTCCTAAGTCCTCATTCATATAAAAATTTAATCCCCAAGGCATAACATGGAGATATGTATTGCCTTCCGCACCTTATTCTATACTACGCTCTCCTCCTAATCTACAAGTTAGGCAAAACATAACTAGCCTCTATTGTGACCGAAACTCATTGATAGGCATTAACGAGGCGCCATAAATTATTTCGCTATACTGGAGCCGAACGCAGACGCTATAGCAATACGGGTCTAAAGAAATAACGTACTCACGAGTTTTGCTGACGCTCCTTTCTCTATTCTCGGGAATGTCTGGCCGCCTATCGAACACTGCAGTAGTAGAAAAGGCGGACTTGAGGTTTGCAAAATCCTTCTTCGAATTGTCACAGACAGCAACGAGCCTGTAATAGACGAGGTGACGGTATTTGCTTCAGTCCGACCGCTACCAGCCCTGTGCTCTGCACAATGCAGCAATTTCCTCGAAGCGACGCTATTTCCAGTCGCGCTATTTCCGACACTATTTCCAGTCGCGTCCTCGCTGCGACGCTGAAGTGCTTGCTTCTCCGCCAGAACGCACAGACAGCCTATGAACTCACTGTCTTTTTCCCTCTTCATTCGTTTTGCTCGAGACCTTTGTGGTCGTGGTGGAAAAATTGCCTGCGACCGACCCGAAGAAGACCCTTGGCTTAACTGACCTAGAAAATCTCCTTGCAACGTCTGACGTTATTTCCTCTCCAAGCAACTTCCTATCTCTTGCTCTCTTCCTCTTCGCCTTTTTCTTCCCTATCGCATTAAGAGATGGCGCCACTAGCAACTCTTCTATTTCCTGCTCTTTTTCAAGCTCGCTGTCGATATAGTGGCTAGAAGAATAGTGTGGCAACGGCTACTACTCGCAATGCTACGTGGTTGATTCCCGATTTGATGATAGTAGCTGTGGTAGATGCGAGTTACCCGGGAGATGAGATGGAAATCTTAGGATGAAGGAGAATTTTTTCAGTTATATTTCGGGTGACTTAAGTTTATTTATAAGAATTTTGTGTGTTTCAGGTAATTGTCTTCCACAGAACTTGAGAATACTCATTAACGTTTAAATAAATGAAAAATATCTGCTGTTATAAATAAGGTGAAATATAAGATCAGAGATGGATGAAGGTATCCATTCTTAATAAGATAAAGCATGGAATATGAGCCCTTCCGAGCCAGAGAAATTACATTTTGAGTAATTAATCATTAAACAAAGATCTGCTAAATTAGGTCTAATAAAATATCAACATAAAATCTAATGATAATATAATGCTGTACATAGCTGGCTACCGTACAAATGATAAAAAATGAATTTTCACAGGTGTTTCAGGAGAAAAAATTCAAGAGATGAGGCGTTCGCTCCTGTAACTCGGAAGTTCTCATATGTGGAATGCACAATATTGAAAAATATATAGATATACAAAGAGAATATCTTTTTTCATATAAAATTCATTTATCACATGAATAGCAACCAAATTACTTTTTTGTTTGCTGATAAAATATTAAATATCAGAAGTTATGGAAAATTACTTCTTTCTACCCCGGTGTTCAGTTTACTTTCAAACAAGAAGTTGATGGAAAATTACCATTTCTAGATGTTATGATTATAAAGGCCTCTAACTCCCTTTCTTTTGATGTTTATCGTAAACCATCAAACCAGCTTAATTTTATCCCGTCAGATTCCAGCCACCCGTGGAACCACAAGCTTGCCACGTTTATCTCTATGATAGACAGAGCGATCAACCTTCCATCAAAGATAACACGACTTTAAAGAAAATCAAGGGGAAGTACACCACGATATCAATACCCTTTAATAACCAATTAGTTAAGGGCCTTAGCTCCATTTTTAGTAATCACGACCTAGCTTTATCCTTCAGCAACCCAAACCAAGCAAAACTATTACTGGGTAACCCAAAGGATAAGGTCCCCCCACTCCTGCAGACTGGAATCTACAAGGTTAAGTGTCCTCAGTGCCCCAAGTTTTATTTTGGACAGACGGCCCGCAATCCTACCATTCGATTTAAGGAACATTTGGCCCACTTGAAGTATGGAAGAAGAAACCTGTCCGCTGTGGCGAAACACTCGTTGGATACGGGACATAGAATATCGTTCAACGATCTTGTACTTGTTAAAGCAATAAAAAATAATCACTTTCTGGATGCCTTTGAAAGTTTAGAAATCTCATCAGCCAACAGCAAAAATTTACTAAACTCCGACAAGGGACCCATTGGAGATTCTCAACTGATTAACTATTGGTCCAAATGGACCAATCACTGATTTATCCCCCTTAGTGGGGTTTATCTCCTTATCATTTGAAATTAAAAAATACTGCAAAATCATCTCTAAATTAAAAACAAAAAGGAAGGAAGGTCGAAATATTATTAAAATGGTATATTATTTAATGTTCTGGAATGAAAATGAAATAGTCAAATTTATAAATTTTACGAAGAAATTAATGGAGCCGTAATGATGGATGTTTAGCTACTATGTTGATGTAGCTGCCATCTGGCGGCATCATCATTCGAGCAATCAGATTTGAACGCTCGCTGCCACACTATTCTTCTAGCCACTATACTGTCGACCTCTTCAGCTGCCTCGCGTGACAAAGACAACCTCTATTTAAAGGGCTCTTCCCTATATAATGAGGCCTTTTATTCTTATCTTATTCTTTCACCTGCTGAACGAGGGTAGCCTTCGCTACATAAATAAGTATAAATTATTTCATTTTTTGTAATATTATAATACTTTGTGGTAAAAAAGTTTCTTTGTATTTTTGTAATTAACATTAATATCCACAATTTATTTTATGTATTTTATATTTCCTATAATGTTGTTTATTGTTATCGTTGTTAATTGTTTACGTAATTGTTGTTGATTTGATCATCAATGGTAGCAAAGCTGTTGATTAGCAACGCTATTGTGGAGAATATTGTTTGGTTTGCCAGCGTAAGAATTTTCTATTGTGAATAAGCGCTAATTAATAGTAATATTGAAGACGAAAAGTAAATTTGACAAATCTACAGAATAAGACTTTTCATGAATACCAAAATGAATATTAGAGGTGAATTATTTTAATTAGTGATGTCTGTTGGATCCGGATCTGAAAATATCCGGATTCAGATCTAGAAATATCCGGATTTCGGATTCTTTCGCTGGATGCGTATTAAGACTAATTAGGACTTAAGAGGACTAGGCTATCACTTAATAAAAGCATTTATAAACTGCTTTCAGAAAAAGTTTGCATATACACAATTTCCTGATATAGGATCCGAATTTCGGATCTCGGACCCAAGATCCGCATCTCAGATCTCGGACCCAAGATCCGGATCTCAAATCCCAGATCCAGATCTCGGATTTCTGACCAAGATCCGGATCTCGGATCTAGGTCTGAAAAAAAGATCCGGATATCCGGATCTTGACATCACTAATTTTAATCAATGAACTGCCGAAAGAATAGATGATGCTCAGACGACAATAGTCAGGTGAAGTTTTAATCCGTCGCCAACAATGGTTAAACTTGCAACAATAATGCAAAATTGTCAATTTTTATACTATTATTACGCATGCGCTTAAAGGAATTTTGAATTGCAAATTAGCGCTGATTTATGGTAATAATGGACAGGAAAACCAAATTTGACAAATTTACAGACCAAGTCCTTTCATTTAAGACCAAAATGAATTTTATAGATGCAGTAGTTTTCATCAACGAACTGTCTAAAGAATCAGCATTGTAACTTAAATATATAGATGATGCTCAGACGACAATAGTCAGGTGACGTTTCAATCCGTCGCACAATGGCACGTTTAAGAAAAAATCGACTCAAAATTATTTTTTTTGATTTTTGTTGCACATTAAAGATCATGATTTGGGCACTATTTCTGTGAAATATTAATTAATTTTGGCCATCCGTATTGCTGCTATAAAGGATTGAATGATGAGTTTGCCATAGGGCGTGCATGGGAGAAAATCAAATAACTGATACTGCGACATTTTACCGGCACATAAACAAATTATTTTAATGTCAAATAATTATATGGCTTATGAACTTTAATATTACTCACCACCATTCACCCATTTTCATTCATTCGCGAGTTACAAGCGTTTATATTTGTTGTAAAGTGGTTTCTGATGGGAGCGAGGTGCTATGAGGGTAAGTTTACCGTTGGGGTAGATTTCATTGCATGTTGCGTTTCTTTACTAATTTACGTAAGGAAATTGTCTCATGTTTTTCTATTTTATAAAATTCAGTTAATTTCAGAAAAATAATTTTTGATCAAGATAAAGGTGATTTGATTTTTTTATTTGATAGTAAAGATTATATTAAAAATTTTGTTAACAGATACATTGTAAAAAGTGCTTACTTGCGTTATAATCTTTAAAAAAACTCATAAAAAGTTTTTTCATTTTAATATTATTTTTAAGTAATAATAATAATAATAATAATAATAATAATAATAATAATAATAATAACAACAACAATTTTTATTATTAATTAATGTAGTTTTATAAAATTCATTGGTTTGTTTGCTTTTTAGTTGATTTTTATTTTATTAGGCCTAAATTGTTTTTGTTAATAAATACAACTGAAAAATAAAATAATAATTAACAAACAACAAAAAAATTAATAAATATATAAGTGTAATCAAAATAAAACTAAAAAATCAAATAAAGAGCTGACGTTTCAGATAGAGCCTATCCTTTATCAAAGCAAAAAAGGATAATTCTCTAAAAGCAAACAGAATATTAGAGAATTATCCTGAAGTTATGAAAGTAGTACTAACGGACGGGTTTATATATAGTTTGCATGGGGAATAGTAAGGCGTTATTGGCTGACAAACAAGAAGAGAACAAATGAGATTAATTAGACGAACTGTTGGGATAGGACAAGACGGAGGACAAATAGAAAATAATAAGGGGGCGGCGAGAAAAATGTAATAGGATGAAACATATGAAAGTGAAATTATAAAAACGTTTAGGAATGTTAGGGTGCCTAGCAAAAAGATTACGTAAAATTATTCCTGATTATTAGTAGACAAAAAAAGGGGGGGGCTGTCATGAAAGAATATTATTGACATTGTTCAAAATTATCGATTTTATGATTCCCTGACTGTACTCTGTTTAAAAAATAAAAATTCCCTGACCATTCCCGGTCACTACTCACCCTGTAAAATAGTCCCACATGTAAGAGCATCGGATCAAAAGTAAAAAAATATGAAAGGACATTGAAGAACATTGAAAAGAATAAATAAAAGATAAGATAAAGAAAGAAGAAAAGGCCCCATAGGGCTTGCGACAAATTAAGGAATAGCTGAAGTTGGAAGGGGACAGGGGAAAGGTAATGAGGGAATGGTGCCTTTGCTAAGGTTAATGCCATT
>JAHWFO010034939.1:0-29085 GCA_023313115.1 Rhysida immarginata | reverse complement strand
TTTTCACTGAAGTAATAATCACGATGATGGTTCGATTACAGTTCTCTTAACACGGGTTTCGATGGACGTGCCTATTGCGGTACTAAGCAACTTTTCCATGTTCTGGCGATTTTCACGGTTTTTTTCTGCTGGGTTCATTGATTAAGACTGTTTTGCGATTAGCTATGTGCTGTTCAAGAATCTCTTGGAAATTACCCTAAAGAACACGGACTTCGTCCCATGAATTGAATTTTATTTTACTGCACTTGAGTGACCGTTACCTGTCTTGTTTATTTTTACGGTTTATTCATTAATGTATGAATTCTTCATTATTCCATTTCTTTAAATGTTTTATTATGTGTTCTTTTTCTTTTCCAGCCCTGTGTCTATCTGGGGTGTGACTCCAACTGCCCTTTAACCTCGTTCTTCTCAGCACTGTTTGTACTATGTTTAGTAAATAGTTCCCTCACCTGGTCTTCCTATGTCTGGTAATGTCTTCCCCAGTGGTTTTACCTGTATACTTCATGCCCCTCTTTTCTTGCTCATTGCCCTACACTTACTGACCACTCTAGTGTTATGTTCTTTTGCTCTTTGTTGTTTTTTTTTCTGTTCTTTTCTAGGAATCACTCTCTGATCGACGGGTCTGTTTTGTTTTATTTTTGCTACACTCCAGAAGTTTTTTTTCTGCCCACAACGCAAACCTTTGCTGAGTGACTGTAGTTTTTCCTTCCGATAAATTCCAAACGAACAGTTGCTACCGGCCTGTCTTCCTCTGTGACATAACTATACCAGAGCCATTTGTCCTCTGATCGTGGCTCTCGGCCCTACTTCCCATAGGACAAGGACGTCATCTCTGATGAAGCCTTTTACCTTATTATCATATATATCAGCAATTATCTTCATTTATTCTGAGTAGCAATAAAATAATTTTGTTTGGAGTTGGATTCTTATTATTATTTTTCTTAACTTTATCTTTGGTGACTTAATGTCTTATTTGGGATGTCTCGGGATTAAAAGATCTGTTTGCTGGGGTGCTTACAGGGACGCGATTTAATGTTATTTAAACTTTAACCTTCACTTTGAAGACTTAATTTCATAGCTCTTGGGCTTCAGATATAAGCTTCTTAGATTTTCGTTGTATTTAAATACCTAATCAATTTTTTCGGGTTATTATTTCTCAATCATTCTTTACTTCCTGGACTTAATGTTTGAACTGGAACCGCTTGAAACAAAAAGCGCGTTACAGTATGTATGTTTGTCCACGTATTTCTCAGAAACTAGAAATCGAAATGCAATAAATAAATAAATAAATAAATAAATAAATAAATAAATAATTCTTTTTTTTTGTTGGATTAAGTATCTTTCAATTTAGGATAAATCAAAGTTTCATCAAAATCGGTTCAGTAGTTTTCAAGATATGGACTGATATAGTTAGGCGATAGTGAAAGTTTCATTAAAGTCGTTTTTTACTTTCTTATACATAGTATAAGGAAGTATTGTAATCACGAAAATTTTCGACCTTCAGATTTTCACGAATCTTCACGTTTTAGGATCCTTAGATTACGAAAAAGTGATTTCTGGAAAATGTCTGTGTATCTGTGTGTCAGTCTGTGTGCCACGATAGCGTCCAAACGGCTAAAGCTATCGAGACCAAACTTTAAACTTAAGATTGTAATCTTCCTCGGGAGGTCTGATTAGTTTTCCACTAAAATCGGTGAACCGGAAGTATCAGTTTACTCCAGTGCCAAAATATGAATTTTGAAATATCTCGTTAACCATTGCGTTTATGAAAATTTTGAAAGGATTGAAAGGTGTTGCAATTACAATTTTATACAACTTTTGTTAACAAAATTTTTCAAAATTCCAACCAGAAGTACCAGTTCTATTCTTGACAAAATCCTGTTTTTGCTAATACAGGCGAAGAAGACGGTATAGGAAAATTTGGAATCTATAACAGTGTTTAGAGGCTAATATGAAGTAACTTTTATTCACAAACCATTACAAAACTTCTATTGGAAGTAGCCATTTTAGACAGTTGTTTTATTATTAGTAGTAACTTTATTCCATTTATTGTAATATAATTACATATTTGGAAGAGGAGTCTCAAAAAGTTAACATCAATTCAATTTTATACTTTTGCAATATTTAAAATTTTACATTTTCTTTTACAAAATATCCTTTCTTTTTTCAATTATCTATTTTTCTACAAAAATCTTTTATAATGCCTATTAATTTGATTTCCATTTAGATAAATTTCTTCCCAATTTTCCTTTCTTTCTAAACCTTGTTTCCTTCTCTCTTCATCTACCATTTTACAGTCAAATAAAACATGTTCCAATGTTTCTAAATCTACTTTACATCCTCTACATCTTTTTTCCTCCTCACTTCCATACACTTTATTACCCACCAGAATATTTCTACATCTAATTTTAAAAATAGTATTTTCACTCTAATATTATTTTCTATTGTTAAATATCTTTCTATTTGCCAATTTGTCGTAAATTTTTTAAATATTGTATATGATACAGAATTATTTATTCTTTCCACCCTTTCATCCAAATTCCTTTGCAACTATTTTCTTCATTATTTTTTCAATTAATTCTTGCAAACTAATTTTTCTTATCCAATTAGGGGCAACACGACACATCTCCATATTCTTCCGGTAGATTTTCCTTTATTTTAATAATCCGTCTATAACCCTTACCCCCTCTAGCCATGTTTTAAACTTCTTCCCAACAAATCTGTACCAATCTATTCTCTTGCATATCTTCAATCTTTTCAATATATTTTAAAGCTTTCCTCACTAGATTAACCTTCAACTTTACTCTTCCTATTTCGGTCAAGACTGCCCAATTTGGTGTACTTTTTCTCAATTCAAAAATCCATTTAAAAAATTCTTTCATCTTCTTCCCATCCCCATATATCTGCTATATACTCAACTATACTTTTTTACTAATACATCAAACATCTTTATCATGATTTTAACATCATTCATCTATGTTCTTTACACCAATGACCACACCTGCTTCATTGCCATTTTTGCCTTTTCACTAATTTCTTCCTTCTGTTTCCCATAACTATTCTTTGGAGTAAACCACATGCCCAAATATTTATTTTCTCTCACTATTTCAATCTTTTCATTTCCCCATTTCCATTTCCTTTTATTCTACCTTTCCCACCCTTTTTAAACACCATCATTTTCGATTTATTTACATTTAATAACAAATCATTTTTTCTCAAAAAATCATCTACTCGTTTTAACATCTTTTCCATTTCTCCTGACAGTTGTTTTATTTTTTCTGTATTTGGACCAGGACATTTATGTATAAGAAAGTCGGGTGGTGACCACACCTCATTTTTTATACTCTGTTTAATCTTGTGGGGTTTTTTTTCATTCTTATTGCAGGATTCGTCTTAACTCGTGACTCCGTCTCTGGTGAACCCAGGAATCTGCTTGTTACTCCTAATTGAGAACTTCCGCAAGGAACCTTTTACTTTTTTATTTCCAATTGGAATTGCCGCCCTGTATAGACTGAACCCAATTTTATTCATCGCACGTTGAGAAGATCCTCAGTGTGTCCTCATTTTGGCGTCGATCTGGATTTTTATTTTTCCTTTATCTATTCAGTCAAATTACTCCTTTTTCTATTAGTTTGCAGCGACTATCGCTTTTATTTATTTTAGTTTCTGGACAATTTTCTTAATCTCTACTTAATTTTTCTGTGCATACAATAAAATTCAATTTCGATTAGATGAGTCGTGTTTATTTCTTTTGATTAATATTTCCTGGGACCGTAAAAAAAGGGGTTAATCAGTAAAGAGGGATTTGCTTTTTGGGGACCCTGCCCTATTAATTTTAACGCTAAAATTTTGCCTATATCTACTCGCCCCACCTTTTAACATTTAATTATCTCTTTAAGCGAGGGTGTATTGCAATTAATTCATTTTCTGAATTTTGGGGGAAAGGAGGGTTTTTATGTTATCTCTGCTCTTGGCTGGACGTACTGTCCTCCAGCACGTTACAGTACGGTTTTTTCCAATCGAAATTGAATTTTATTGTGTTCCACTTCTTAAAGGACTTCAAGGAGCTATAGGAGGTAACAGTTTCCCTTTTGCCCCTTTCGAAGATTATTTGTTTAGGTAAGTGTTATTGTTCCAAGTTTAAGGATAGTTGTTTTATTAATTTTTAGGTGCTAATTTCTTTTCCCTTAACTATGCCTGCTGCTTAGAAGTTTATTTAGAGCTTCCTGTTGTCTTGAATCTTCCGTTTGTAAGTTAGTAAGTACCTTACCTTTAATTAGAATATTTTTGTTTTGTTTCTTTCTAGGTTCTGTCACCTTTTGAAAAAAAAAAAGAGAAAAAACTTTTTTCTAGCCTTCTTGTTTTCCCCCTGCTTTTCCTGTCTTTGCTCTAGCAACCTTCATGCTCATTTTGGTTAGTCCCATAATTGTGGGTACGGGTTTTCTTTTGGAGTTCACTCATTTTTTCGTAGTGGAGCCGGCTCATCTTGTCGGGTTCTGCGCATGGCTCGTTCTCCTAATGCCTGGTTTTCCAGTAAGTGTGTGAGCATGCGAGATCCCAAAGGTGTTTTAGTCCCGGAACTTGTGCAGGGTTTTCCTTGCGAAGTTTTTTAAGGGTCCTAGCCTGTTTCTGTGCGAAATGGCGGTGTTTTGCTTAGCCTCTCTATATATTTGTCCCCTTTGTACAAATTTTTTACAGCTGTTATGACTTCCATCTTCGAGTGGTTTTCCTTGAAAAGGCCAGGGTGCCGGTAGGAATTCGAGGTTGGAAATTATCACGATGTGGGGTTTTTTTTTGGTTTAAGATTTTTTAGTTAATTTTTTTTCTATTTTTCCGTGGGTTTGGGCAAATTTTTTTTCTTGTAGGTGCTAGGGTTTTAGACTTCTCCTTGCTCTTTCTTTTTTTTCTTATTTCTCAGTAAGGTTTTTGTATTAGCTTCTCTAGGTCCTAGTCGTATCTGTCGCGTTGTGATATTTCTTTAAAGTTTGGTAAAAAAAAACTTTGCTTCTTTTTTTTACAGGAACTCTTTCCAAATTATTGATCGTTGAACTTTGCGTAGATTCGGTTGTCTTAGTCTAATAGAAAAAAAAAAGGAATATAGAAGGAAAAAAAAAGGGGGGAAAATACAGATTTTTGTTTGTTGTTCGAAGGGGAGGTTGTAGCGTGCAAGTGCTCACTCGACGCTTTTACGTTCAGCGAAGTCACAGTTCTTAACGGCTCGCGAGTTTATTCGTTTAAATTAACCGCCAGTTCGTCGGTCCTACCCGGTTCAAACTCGACTTTCTTGGGCTCAGATGGTAATTGGAACTCGTTCTTCCCTTTTTGATCATTAGAGAGTTTAAGTTACACGTTAACGTGAAACGCCAGTGACGTTTCAGTACGTGAATGACGTTGCAGAAACGTCATTTCCGCATAAAATCTTGACGTTGACGAGTAGACTTCACGGAGCTTCGTGCGCGACGCGAGTGACGTTTCCATTTAAGTGTACATACAGTACATTACAATAAATAAATGCATAAAGCAAGCCATGTTTCTTTACTTTAACTATCCATATTACAAAGTATATTCATATAAACTTTAACTTTTTAATTTTATAAAAATATTATAATAATAAATTTTTTATTTCATTAAAAATATTACCATAAATAACGTCATAAATAAACTTTTAAATATTGTAATACCTTTTTAGGGTTTTTATCTTTCGAATATTATTAGATTCCATTTTCATGGGCAATAAATGTATTATTATTTTTTTTTTCATAAAATTTGCGTTTCATCTATATCTTGAGTTTAATTTTACCACTTTACGTAGGATCCGTAGGGGGTTTACTTTAACTCCCACCATTACTTGGAAATCGTCTTTCTCGGGTTAATCCCGTTTCTAATCAAAAATTAACTGGAACGTTTTAATGATATAGACCTTTTCCTTGCTGAGGGTCTGCATTTAAGTTTATTTTCCATTTTTTTTCCCCTTTCTCTCACCTGTTAGTTTTTAATTCTTAATTTTTGTGTTTGTTCATAGTATTTAATTATTATTTGCATTCTTTTCGTTTACGTGTTTTTCATCAACCTCGTTTTGGGCTATTGGCCTGTTGGAGGGCAACATGGGGCTCTCCCCTCCGGAGTATCTGGCGGGGTATTCCCCTTTTGCTGCTACAATTATTATTATTATTGTTGTTGTTGTTGTTGTTGTTAAAATTTATTATCATAAATAACTGTTTAGATTATTGAAATATTATAATAATGAATGAATGAAATCGTTTATTCCTGAAGGGAAATCGAGATCCGAAACTGCTTATGCCACCAAAGCTGGACTGAAATATATAAAACCACAATACAAAAAAAGGGCCAGGAACAATTAAAAAAATCAATATCCAAATCGTCCAAATAATCAATACGTTATATTTTCATATTAAAAAGATACACAAACCCTCTTTTATTCCTAATATATCTTTCCAATCTGTTAATAAGCCCAACATGCTGTAGTGCCCGGGCAATAACTCCATCTACTTGGGGTCCAAATAAGCATTTGCTATCAATGATCATTCCCAAGTCTTTAATTTGATATACCCTAGTATTTTTCTCCTTCAAGTTTCTATTGAAAAAATGGGGCTGGTTTTCTTTGTAAGGGTCATCATTTTTGTTTTGGCAAAATTACATTTTAATCCATTTTTTTATGCAAAGTGCATAAGCTGTCAACTTCTAACTGTAGCTCATTTTGTCAATTTGGGAGTTGATATCTTTTGATAATTTTGCGTCCTCAGCATAAGAAAGATTATTGATTTTTAATTTATATGTAAGCCCATTTATAAATATTATAAATAAATAAGGTACCATTGGACTACCGTCCGGGATTACTATTGTTTGTTTATATCCTTCCTTATGTATAATAAGGGTGAGTGTCATATCGCCAGATTTCACAAAAGAAATCAGGCGATAAGTCAAGAAAAAATAATAATCAAAGGAGGAGAATTACAAACAAAAAATAGAAATAGACAAGCTCCAGCCTCCTCCAGATAATAGGAGATGCCAGAGGAGAGCCGGGTTACGTAATACAGTCGGATTGGTGAAGGAAGAGAGGTCGACCAATCAGCGAAGAGAGAAAAAAACTAACTTTTTTCAAAGAAAAAGAAGAGACAGAGGGAAATTAGAAAGAAACGGGACGGTCGGAAGAGTTATGAGAGAAGGAATGGGTACGATAGAGAGCGAAAATAAGGAGCGACGGCTGTAAGAAGAAGGAGCCGCCCAGAGCTGCTACGAGCAATTCCTTAGACGACGCCCGAAAATTATCTACGCAGCTGAAGTCGAAGAAGACGAGAAACTTCGATGCTGGTAGACAGCCGTTAGACAAAAGAAAATATCGCCGGAGTGATTTCTCAGGTGGGACTACACTGTATGTTAAGGAGAGGGCACATGGTGCAGTTAATAAGCGTGCTCGACCAAAATTCGTCAGAGACGGGATAACAGAACTCAATAAATGTGCCGTTAATAGAAACTTAAAAGACTCTTTATCGAAAGGTGAACATTCTGCTGTGGAGAGGGAAAACGTATGCTTAAGTTCAGCGAGTGACTGCGAACGAAAGGAGAAGCAAGGTTCCCGGCAGCGAGCGTTAATTCCGCCCGATAACGAAGCCATAAAGGGTGTTGCTGGGTGTTGTCTGTACTATAGTTTTCAAGTTTCCTGTAAATGGCATTGCATTGGGTTGAAAATCCTGCGTGTTATGAACAAAAAACTTACGAAAACATTTCGACCTTTTTAAAGAAACGTTTATATATCCATGAATATACGTGCTATTCTCATACAAATGAACACAAAAAAGTAAAACAAGCCTCTTAAGTATATGACAGCTACAATGCATTTCAAGCATCATTTTTTACAGGGTGATTCCAAACATTATTTTTTTGGTTCACTTCTTTGCTGGTCCCCTATTTGCCTTCGGGAGAAAACCTTCGCTGAAATATATGAGGTGTAACATCCTTTTTACACTCCTGAAATTTCAAGATAATTAGTCAAGTATTTTTCTAGATATTCGACAAAACGTATAAAATCGAAAGTGTCCAATTACTTTCTTCCAATCATTGTAGATAAGGTTGAATTTGTAACAATGCATAGAAATCCTGTTATTCAGGCTTTTCTTAGAAAAGAGATTTCTTAGTACTTAACAATTTCTTGAAAATCTTTAAAAATGATCAGTAACTTGAGATAATGGGGAGTTAGCAGACTATTGAGAAAGAGTGGAAAGACAACAGAGGAAGCACTCCTTTAGCTCCTTGCTGTATTGAGCAAATGGTAAGCATTCCTTCAGATCCAAACATTTCCTAAAAATACATTTTGACTATATTCTGTGGGAATGTGTATATTTTTGAAACTGAGATGCTGATGATGCGATGATTGAACGTTCCTTTCTAAGAATTAATAATAATGAGCATAGAATATAGTCAAAATGTGACGAAGTGACAGCACATTAATATATTGATGAGGCAAAGGAGTCACGCGCGTCTCCCTTGAGTTCCCTATTATACACCCAGACTACTGGCAAAAATCTGTGTCTGGAAAGGAAAAAGAAATAAAGAATATTGGTCAGAGAAACTCTGCAACTAAAACAGAAAAAGCTATACGGACATTTGAAACATCTGAACAACGGCAGTTTCGAATAAAGCAGGAGGGTATAAGAGCTTCTACGTCAAGGGCAAGAAACCCTTGCACTAGTCTAAAGTATCTGGTGATGCTCCACATTGGTGAGGCAAGTCAAGAAGAGTTTAGATTAAGTCCCGGTATAATACCTAGAATTACTGTTTTTCGTATTTTTCGTAGAATGGATAGTCCCTTTGCTCCATGTTGTATTGATTGAGTTAATATTTAACTAATTGGGAGTTATAATTAAATTTTTTGAGAATGTTTTGTTTACCTACAAGTGTAATTATCCCGGGCAACGCCGGGTACCTCTGCTAGTCTATAAAGGGTGTTTCAAAATTATGTACAATAAATTTAGTGACATATTCTTCAGGTCAAAAGAAGACGAAAATGTTCTATAGCACTTTGTCTGCAAACGACTTGTTTGCGAGTAATCCAATATCATACAGTAGGGAAGCACGGTAGTTAGCGGACGATATTTTAGCAGTTCCAGCGTTTCGACCCAACACTAGGTTGAGTGGTTTGTTCCATTTAAACCTACTTTAGGGTTGTTCCATTAGTTGTGTACGGTTGTTTCCATTACTGTAGTTTCACTACTGTACATCCACTAGGAATATCAATTTCAGAACGTTTGCGTGCTTTGACATACGCATTACGATTTACGTAAAAAAAAAAAAAGTCATGTACACGTATTCCAATGCAGAATACACTGACATGCACCTAATGTATGGTCTTGCGGACGGAAATGCTGTGGAAGCAAGAGGACTCTAACAAGAACGCTTTCCGAATAGACGTTTGCCAAATAACCGAACATTTGTATCTGTCGACAGACATTTGAGGGAGCGTGGTTCCTTTGGCCGTCAAACAGGACAAGGGCGGCCTGTAGCACATTCTCCGGATGAGGAGGATGTGATAATTGACATCATACATGATGAACCACAGACAAGCACCCGTCGTATTTCTTCCATGGTACACATTCCGCACTCATCTGTTTGGCGCATTCTTCACCGTCAGCTTTTGCATCCATACCACCTGCAACTGGTTCAGGCACTGAACCCAACGGACTATCCACACCGACAACGATTTTGCCAATGGATACAACGTCGTCATGCTGCAGACCCTAGTTGTCTCAGCCAGATACTTTTCACGGACGAAGCAACCTTCACCCGGACAGGAATCGTAAATTCTCACAACCAGCACCATTGGGCAGATGCTAACCCGCATGTTACCAGAGCTCGAGCGCATCAAGAGCGTTTCTCCATGAACATTTGGTGTGGAATTGTCGGAAATAACTTAATTGGCCCTTATGTGTTGCCGCCACGATTGACTGGGCGAACGTATCTTTTGTTTCTGCAGAATGCATTGCCAGAATTACTGGAATATGTTCCTCTTTTGATAAGATCTAACATGTGGTTCATGCATGATGGCGCTCCAGCACATTTCAGCCATGTTGTGCGAGCACACCTTAATGCTGCATACACGAATCGGTGGACAGGTCGAGGTGGACCAGTAGCCTGGCCTGCAAGATCACCCGACCTTAATCCCTTGGACTTTTTTCTGTGGGGTCATGTGAAAACGATCGTCTACAGCACAGAAGTTCCTAACATTATGGATCTGCGACAACGAATTGAAATGCACGCCAAACCGTTCGTAATGCTGGCGACGAACTCTTCCATGACATCAGACGGTCGCTCATGCAACGAGCCCGAAGCGTGCGTGCGAGCTGGTGGCGGGCACTTTGAACAATTCCTGTAATTTGGAGCCACGGGTTTAGTTGGCTGTATCGCGTAAATAAATCGTTTCCAAACAAAGTGGTATAGAACATTTTCGTCTTCATTTGACCTGAAGAATATGCCACTAAATTTATCTTCTCTTCTATATATATAAAGAAGGATGTTTGTGGGTCTGTCTGTGGGTCTGTACGTTTTTTATACAAATCTACAGTTTTATTCCGATCTTGATGAAATTTTGCATACATGACCTTCAAAGCATGAGGAAGGTCACTGTCTACCTCAGTTTTCGGAAAAATAATAAATATCGATAAAAAATCGATATTCATGGTTATGGCAAGGCATATTAATGAGAAATATCTCATGACCAACAATGCAAGGCAAAGTTTGTACAACAATAGGTATCAACAATGGTATCAACACGCAATTCACAAACACTCTGCATGAACCAACAATCAATATCTCATGACTAACAATGAAAGGAAAAGTTTGTGCAAGTGTAATTATCCCGGGCAACGCCGGGTACTTCTTCTAGTTGTACATAATTTTTAAACACCCTGTATATATAAAGATGCATGTTTGTGGGTTTGTTTGTTTGTTTCTTTTACAAATCTACAGTTTTATTCTGATCTTGATGAAATTTAGCATACTTGACCTTCAAACCATGAGGAAGGTCACTGTCTACCTTAGATTTCTGAAAAATAATTATCATGGATAAAAAATCGATATTCATGGTTATGGAAGGGCATATTAATGAGAAATATCTCATGACCAACAATGCAAGGCAAAGTTTGTGCAACAATAGGTATCAACAATGGTGTCAACACGCAATGCACCAACACTAGGCAGGTATCGACAATATATATCTCATGACCAACAATGAAAGGCAAACTTTGTCAAAAAGCTAAATTAAACCTCCAAATTGGTTAAATAATAACTCAATCACTACAATATAGAGCGAAGGGACTATCCATTCTAAGAAAAATCCGAAAGACAGGAATTTACCTCTTCAATGAAAAAATCCATTCTAGGTGATATACCGGGACTTGATTTACCGAAAAAAAAAGTTTTAAAGGCTCACAATGGATGGACCTCTCCAAGGATGCCTTCTAGTCTAAATAATTTTTTACTCACGTAATCTTACTTTAGATGTACACTTGATGTTGTTGCAATTTCCTTTCTTCTTTCGATGTCTTGAAGCAAAAATTGGCCATTCATCATTTTGTGTAGTCTAGCGGTCGCCGATTCTTCTATATACTTGCTTACCATTTGCTCAATACAGCACGCAGCTAAAGAAGTGCTTCCTCTATCGTCTTTCACTCTTTCTCAATAGTCTGCTAACTCATTATCTCCAGTTACTGATCATTTTTAAAAATTTTCAAGAAGTTGTTAAGTACTAAGAATTCTCTTTTCTAAGAAAAGCCAGAATAACAGGAATTCTATGCATTGAATTCTATATTGCACAAACTTTGCCTTGCATTGTTGGTCATGAGATATATATTGTTGATCCTTGCATAGTGTTGGTGCATTGCGTGTTGACACCATTGTTGATACCTATTGTTGCACAAACTTTTATTTGCATTGTTGGTCATGAGATATATATTGTTGGTCCGTGCAGAGTGTTCGTGATTTGCGTGTTGATACCATTGTTGATACTTATTGTTGCAAAAACTTTGTCTTGCATTGTTGGTCATGAGATATTTCTCATTAATATGTCCTGCCATAACCATGAATATCGATTTTTTTTTCAATAATTATTATTTTTTCGAAATCTGAGATAGACAGTGACCTTCCTCATGCTTTGAAGGTCATGTATGCGAAATTTTATCAAGATCGGAATAAAACTGTAGATTTGTATAAAAAACAAACAAACAAACCCACAAACAAACAAACTTCCTTCTTTATATATATAGAAGAAGATTTCAAGTTGTAACAATGCATAGAATTCCTGTTATTCAGGCTTTTCTGAGAAAAGAGTTCTTAGTACTTAACAATTTCTTGAAAATCTTTAAAAATGATCAGTAACTGGAGAGTTAGCAGACTATTGAGAATGAGTGGAAAGACAAACAGAGGAAGCACTCCTTTAGCTCCGTGCTGTATTGAGCAAATGGTATTCATGTCAATAGAAGAATCGGCGATCGCTAGACTACACAAAGAGATGAATGGCAAAGTTTTGATTCAAGACATCGAGAGAAGAAAGGGAATTGCAACAACATCAAGTGTACATCTAAAGTAAGATTACATGAGCAAGAAATTATTTAGACTAGTAGTGGCATCTTTGGAGAGGTCCATCCAATGTGAGCCTTTAAAAAAAATGTTTTCAAATTTTCATTAAGAATTTTTACTGTATTAATTCTAAGCGTTTTCATATGTTTATTTTTAAGATATTTCAAAATATATTCCAAAAAAAAGCCCAAGCCACGCCAGGGATGTCACCTAGCTTATTTGGTAACACAGCAGATCCAAACATTTCCTAAAAATACATTTTGACTATTTTCTGTGGGTAAGTGTATATTTTGGAAACTGAGATGCTGATAATGCGATGACTGAACGTTCGTTTCCAAGAATTATTGACAATGAGCATAAACTGAAGATGCAGTGACAGAACATTAATAAGGCAGCATGGATTGGCAAAAATTTATGTCTGGAAAGGAAAGAGAAAGAACGAGTATTGGTCAGAGAAACTCTGCAACTAAAAACAGAAAAAGCTATAGGAGCGTTTGAAACACCTGAACAATGGGAGTTTCGAATAGAGCAACAAGGTATAAGAGCTTCTACGCTTGAGTCTAATGTACCTGGTGATGCTACACTGTGGTGAGGCAAGTCAAGAAGAGTTTAGATTAAGTCCCGATATGTCACCTGGACTTCCTTTTTTTCGTATTTTTAGTAGAATGGATCATCCTTTTGGTCTGTGTTGTATTGATTGAGTTATTATTTAACCAATTGGGAGTTATAATTTAATTTTTTGAGAATGTTCTCTTTACCTACAAGTGTAATTATCCCGGGCAACGCCTGTTAACTCTGCTAGTTGTATTATAAGTCTCGAACAGCACGTGGCAGTGAGTCAAATGAAAACCGTAAAATTGTAATTAAAATTCCAAATCTCGCCCAACCGTGTTTTAAGTCTGTATATTCGTTAAAAATGAGTTGTAGAAATATCCCGTAGGTGGCAAGAAAGTAGAGACAAGCAAACAACGTCACAGCAGCAGTTTAAAGATGGCCGCCATACTTCAAACATGCACCAAAGAAGAACAGCTTTCAGTTATCCGATTTTTGAGTAGTGAAGGTGTGTAACCTATTGAAATTCATACAAGAATGAAGCTTCAGTATGGTGATGCATGTTTGTTACAGCGGCAAGTTTATGAACGGAGTGTGAAGTTCAAAAACGGTATGACAGCAGTGTCAGATGCCCCTCAACCGGTCAGGCACAACGAATTGTGATGCAGAGAATATTGTAACAGTTGAAGCCTTATTGTTTACCACATGTTTGGGCCACTCAAGGAGGCAATATGGGTGGAAAGAAACTCCATTCAGCAATCGGTGCACGAGTGGCTGCGCAGACAACCAAAATAATTTTTTTCAAGAGGAATCTATGCACTTTGTAAACGCTGGAAAACATATATTTCAAGGAGATTATGTAGAAAAATAATACAGTTGTTATTCACGTTTGCTCAGTGTCAAATCTTCGGAAGAGAAAATTCGACGAAACTCTTAAATACGAGGGTTGGCATATCACCGTCAGAGAAAATCGCCGCCACGGAAGAGGCGCTCCCCCGCCAAGAATAGAAGAGAGAAACGAGAAGAAAGATAACACTAGTCAACACACATTTTGTGACTAAGACCACATATAGTGTTCTTAGTAGTAATATGTAGTATGCACGAAACTGTAAATCCACCCATTTGGGTGACTTTCGGTGTGTAGAATCCGAATCTGCTTTTAGATTTTTTCTACCGGGTGATTCAGTCAATTTCTGACTATTTCACTCGAATGACGTGCATTAGGGATAAACAATTGAAAGAATACGAGCGCCATATCGAATTTCTAAATAGTTGGAGCTTGTATTGTTGCAACGGCGCTGCATGAAAATCGTATTGTTGAAAAATGGCGCCCGCTTTATCAACAGAGCAGAATGCAAGGTTGTCGAATGGTATTTCGAGACAAAATCACCTGTAACCGTGCAAAGAAAGTTCCGGAAGGAGTATAAGTGTCGAGACGCACCAGGCAGGCAAGCAATCATGAATTTCGTGCCACTGGATGTGTTAAAGGCAAGAAAAAAGGCAGGAGCGAAGCTCGTGTTCGAACGGCCAAAGTTGTCGAAAATGTTCGCACAAGGTTGATCGATTCGGGGGTGGCTTTCTTTGGCCGCCTACGAGTCCTGACCTAAACCCATGTGATTTTTATCTCTGGGGGTTCCTTAAAAACAGTGTGTTCACTACAGCACCTAGAACCCTAGACCAGCTGCGACAAAGCATCGTCTACTGCTGCACCCTTGTGGATGCAGAAATCCTGGATAGAGTTATGAACAACTTCACCATTCGGCTGCGAGCAGTTCAAAACGTTCGTGGTGGCCACATTGAGCATATCATCAAGACTTTTCCACGGGAATAAAAACTCCGAACTGCCTAAAATATTATACTGAAATGCTAAGTTTGTAAACATTAATGGGTCAATAAATCATAGTACTGAAATGGTCAGAAATTGACTGAATCACCCTGTATCACGTCAAGTTTCCAAGTTAAGCACATCGAGACTTCTATGTTAAAGTAATGGGTGTAAAGAGAAGCGGCTACAGTGTTAAAACATCCATATTTTGGGGCCGCAAGGAAATTTACCAGGCCCCAAACACTGAATGATTTAAAAATGTTTCATTGTAAAACAAGAAAGCTGTGCGTGCTAGAGAAATTTAAAAATTATATTCGTAATCAGCAGAAAAAATACTACCAAAAATCACCCATTTTCATTTTGTCACAAGAAAAATCTTAAATTTTGTTGACCAGTGTAATTGGAAGATGCAGAAGCGCCTCAGAATCCTGAATAAAAAGAAAGGCCGCCGGGGAAAACATCAGAAAGCGTTCCGTTCTCAATAGAGTATAGTCTGACAACGCCGTTTTGCGTTGGCCGTCTGCCGTTCCGTCAAGTTCAAAACGTTGCCGTTAGCGCTCTGGTTTCAGTGCTATAGCATTCATAGTCACAGCGGTAAAATGGTCAACTTCCGAAGCTGGCATCGAAGAAATAAGCATCGTTTCAATAGATCTATATATGTATGATCTATTTTCAAAGCAGAGAATATTTAATCTTTTCTTTTAATTTTTGATCTTTAATTCTTTCGTTCTCGTATCATACAAGCAGGGATACTTTTGAATCGCTTCGATTAACTTCAAATTCTCGATTGCTTTCCTCCATTTTTGTTTTACAAAGAAGAGAAATGACGTCAAGAGATCTTCAAGTTCTGATTGGTGGGCCGTTGTGCGTTGGCCGTTGAAATAGAGCACAGTTCTAACTCAGCGTAACAGCGGACGGCGGCTCAACAGCCATCGGCATAACCACAAAGCACAAGTATGAATCAGCTCAGCAAACGGAACGGCTTTTGTTGGAGCACAGCGCAAACGGTAACGGCATAGTATGAACCAACCTTAATAGGTATTGCTCCGGCCGCCCATGGAATTTCGATCAGCAACGTTCTTCGTCGGAACCCTAACAAGTATTCTCAACAAATATAATATTTTTAAGACGAAAATGAAAATGTTTTACAATATTTAAAATTCTATTTATGATTTTATTTATGATAATATTTTTTATTGAAATAGAACATTTATTATTAACGGATATACATATAAGAGAAGGACGAGACACAAGAACCCTGGAATACAATAAATAATAGTTATTAATTAAAAATACAAATTAAATTAAAAATATAAATTAAATAAAAAATAAGATATAATAAACAAAAATAATTAATCAATCTTTAATTAGCTTTTTATTTTGATTTTGATTAATTATTTTTGTTTACTATATCTTAATTTTTATTTAATTTATATGTTTTATTTAATTTGTATTTTTAATTAATAACTATTATTTAACATTTATTATTAAAATATTTCAATAAAATTAAAAAGTTTATACGAATTACACATCACTCATCCATATTACAAAATAATATGAATAGTTAAATTAAAGAAATATGGTTTGCTTTATGCATTTATTTATTTTATTGTATTATATTTACATTTTAATATACAGTGTATATACAAAAGAACTTCACACTTTTAAAAATTTACTACATCAAAGCTATTCAGAATATAGACACACCACATACGGATTCTTAAAAAAAAAATCTTGAAGTTTACTAGGCATATTCGGCAACTCAAATCTGACTGAGTCAGATCTGACTAGGTCATGTGACCTATGACGATTTTCTGACTTGCATCTGAGCTGATCTGAGTCGAAGTGCCGAATGCAAAATCTGAAAATCTGACTGACTTGACGACTGAAGCGACATCGACCTGCAGAATAGATCATTAGATAGTTCATGGAGCAACCCAACGTGGCTAATTTGAAAATAAACATGACAATTAGTAATGAATCCTCAATATCCCGAACCCATTAAAACAGCGTTAACGACAATAAGGCTACTATCAGCTGTAGCCATTTTCGAGAGCGAAGAAAACGAAATATTTTTAATCCTATCGGAATAAAAATACAATCATTGTCCTGTAGTAGGAGGGAAAAGTTTTCGTATCGAAACGATCGCCTGTGCAGGGGTTCTCAAACTTTTATTTGTTCCTAGCACACCGTAATTATGTTTATTTTTTCTTGATTTTTTTTTCGCGGCAAGGTCATGCAATTTCACAATGCGTAGCTGTACCGCGGTACACCGTTTTGAAAACGGATTAAAACCCGTTTTTTCCTTATCTTTTGTTATCCTTGACCCCTGCTACAATGGACAGAAGAGAGGCTACGTCATGGATTAATTTTCTGACTTCCTCAGCAGAAATTTTTCGACTGAGCAAACGTCACGATTCTGACTGGATTTAATCTGTCACAAGTCCTTTGCCGAACACGTTTTCGGAGCAGTCAGTCAGTCAGAATCAGTTGCCGAACGCTTCGCGCCTCTGATCCAGTCAGATCTGACTCAGATCTGAGTTGCCGAATACGTTCACTGTGACACAGTTAAAGATGTTCAATATGCCCCCCTGTCGTGACACGGCATACATCAATGCGGTATTCGAATTCGTCCCAAACCCGCATAGTTCTTTCTTAATCACCCTGTACAGTATTTCAGTATTTTTAATTATTTTTAGGCCCTACAGAACTAAGTTATTTAACTGAAGTATCATGCAGAGCCTACAACAATAGAAGAAGAAAGCACTGATCATTGTTATAGGCTGTGGTTTATAAAACATAAAACACTGATCACGTGATCAAAACGTCACACGTTCGAGTTACACGTACGAGGCACGTTACATGAAACTTCACTTCTACGGGCAATGAACTTGAACGTGAAATTCGTCATCGACCTCGTTGCACACGGACGTCGCGTTTCACGTTAACGTGTCACTTAAACTCTCTTTTGTTACTGAAACGACTGAATTCCGAAATTTTCTTGATGTTCCACAGCAATTTTCTTTTCACGTACCGAACTCTCTGAACTTTAATTATGTATAATCCGCTTAATACAATTAATCGAGTTTGCAATGCAATAATTCCTTTTCTGAATTTTGGGGGAAAGGAGAGTTCTTTTTTATCTCTGCTCTTGGCTGGACGAGCTGTGCCCCATTTTCTTTTCATTTACCGAACTCTCTGAATTTTAGTTATGTATAACTTATGTACATGTTTTTTTTAGTAAAGCAGATCCTCTTTGTAACATGTTTTACCGTCTTGGAGTGTCCAGGCCCCAATCTTTGTTTTTTTTTCTTGAGTAATTTTATTTTCCTGTTTTTCTGTTCTTTTTCTGCCCTTTGCTAAGTTTCCTCACGTTTGTAATTTACTAATTTATTTATCCTTCCTCCTTGACTCGTTCCCTTTCCTTACCTGTGTTTTCCCTTGTTTGTTTTCCTAGTCTACCCTGTCTTTTCTCACTCTGTCTATACCCTGTTTGTTTTACCCTTCTCTTCCTTCCCCTTATTTAGTAAAGCTCATTTTTTATGTTCGAAGGGAAGTCCCTTCATGGCAAAACTGACTGTCCCAGTCCAAAACCAAAAACAGATTGACTAAAAAACAATTCCTAGCAACAGCTCGAAAGTTCTAACACGAGCGCACGCGAGAGGGAACTGAAACAGCCAAGCCATTACAACTTAACGTACGCGACGGCGATAACAATTGAAGGGAAAAATTAAACACGAGAATTGTCGATAATAGATGTAATTAGTAATTAAATGCCATAAAGGAATAATAAAAAATATCCAAATTAATTTTTAACAGAAAATAATACAAGCTAAACTTATTAAATGAATTTCTTCTATATAACGCAGAAGAGGGTGAAGGAGCGGCAAAGGTAAAATACGTAGGGAAAAATCAACCGCGGCACGTTCTTTCTACCCCGACTAAACATAAGGGAACCCAAAAATAAGGTCGAAAGAAGTAGACAAACGTTTAAAAAAAAACTTAACCCAGAAGTTCCAAATCAAAATACCTAACATTAAGGCCTAACCGCGAAATTCTATCAGATCTAGAATTCAAAAATTAAAATTATAACTAGTATTAAGAGACACAATTCCGCGAGGTTCAATAAAAACAACATGAAAGCGTCGAGTGAGCCCTTTACTCTTGTCTAGGGAGGGGGCCACGGTAACCTCCCAAATAACACTCGCGAAAGGTTAAATAGCTAAGCTCAAACTTATTTCCGAATAAAAAAAAAATCACTGGAAAAGACTGAAGGAAAAAAATACGTTTACAAAGTGCGTACGGTTCAGAAATCCTCCAGAAAGAGAAAGGGATACAAGAAGAACCTCCACCGACTCAAATGTGGTCAAGCGGAGAAACAAGGAACTCCTAAATTCAAAAAAAAACTTACATACATTTCCGAACGTTATATTTACCCTTTGCACGCTACAATGAATAAGTAAGCCTATACAGGGTATCTCAGAATTCATTGTACAAACTTCTAGGGGAGTTAGCACAACACCACCTAAAGACAAGGCCTAGGCGCTGAAATTTCATTACATTGTTACATCAGTAGGGAAAATTCGGGGCTTATTATTGGTGGAAATACGGTTAACAATTCCCTACTGAGGTGATGTAACAATGTGATGACGTTTCAGCGCCCAGGCCTTATCTTTAGGTGGTGTTGGTTAGCATGGTGATTCTAAGCAAAAAGTTCATATTAACATGGGTCCGAATTTGAACGATAACTGAGATATGAACAGAAATAAAAATGCCGCCACCAAGATCAGCAAGTTAATAACTCAGGTTCTATAAAGCCTAGATTAATGTAATTTGTGGGAATAAAGGGTACATAAGACTGTGTATACCGTTAAAATTTGATTGAATTCCAACGAGAAGTTTCCGAGTTACGCAGTCAAAATTGTAACAAGTGCTGGTTAGTACTCACAAGTGAACACGTGTTATGTATAAATAGACATATGGGCAGGCAAGGAATAAAGCAGAAAGACGGACGGAAAGACAGACAGACAGACAGACAAGTAAGACAATAACATCACGCTGCTCTTGGAAAGGATCTTTCTGATTTGGAGACCAAATCTACCTGGTTTCAAGCGGCTTTAAACAATCGCCTTTGAAACGAATTGTTGTTAATTCTACACAGAACGCTCACATGTCAGGACAACCATTTTAGGTTCAGCTAAGTTTTGGCTCCGAGAAAAAGAATGGAAATCTAGTTCATGAAGGTTATTTTAACGATTTTTATTTTTGGGGCTTTTTATTTCCTCCAGCTTATTGCTTCCGTGGCCGTTTGTCGAATCCAAAGAGGAGAGGCCAATTTTTTCCTCCTCGGAGAGGTTTACAAGTCCGACTTAGAAAGTAAACGCCCGATTTGTCTTCTCCAGTGGAGGATGGGTGAGAGGCAAGAGAAGGAAAGGAGAAGTAGGCTGCTAATTTATAACTATCAAATAAGTCAGGGAGTTGCCAAGACCACAACATTCGAACCAAAAAAACACAACATTCGAACCAAAAAAACACAACATTCAGAAAACGTAAAAATGGAAGCTCCCACGCGGTCTCCCATCGAAGAATTAACCAGGCCCCAAGTCGCTGCGAACGTATCCCGTCTCAGCCCCGTGGGAATCTTGTAGTTTCTTATTCCCAGGTTTTCCGTGGCGTGATCTCTCCACAAGGCGTCTGTGAATGCGTACAGAGTAAGTAGAAAGCGTGGTTTGGCTTCTCTACTTCATAGTTTTTTGTTTTTGTTGTTATTTCGTTTCCTTATTCTGTTTGCCTTAAATTAAGCCATTTTTTTTTGCCTGGTTGCCAGTGGCAACAGGTACTCTCGTCAGCAGGATGCCGCCGGAATCGGGGCCAGATTATCCCCGTTCTGTTTTGTTCTCATCGCAGGGGCAATGTCAGCCCGATAGCTTTGATTTCAGCAGTATATGAATTGTTAAGGAACGATGATGCGATAGAGGCCATGGTTCCGTCTGCGGGCGGAAATTTTACGATGACGCGGTTGCTCTCTGGCGTCGAGTATTTTTAGGCGGAAACAGTAAAGTTAGATATTATCCCGTTGGGGGGGGTGTACTAATTTTTCGTTAGAGGTTTGTCGCCACTTACTCGGCAATTATACCCTTTGAGAGGGCTCCTAAAGTTAACACGGCTGTGTACAGATTCAAGGTCCAGGTTATCTAAAGCATTCTGGATTATAACGTCGTCTGGGGATATCGGGGGGATTTTGTATCACCCCTGTATGGTGAGGAAGTGTTTCCTGTGTGGGTCGGCGGAGCACTTGATAGCATCGTGCGTTCGTTGCGAACGATGCAAGCGTTTCGGGTACGAGGCAGGAAGGTATTCGGTCGATATTACTCCGATGCCTCCTCCAGCCCAGATGTCATTCTCGTCGGTGGTGACTGATTCTCTGGCAGCTGAGGTCGACGTTTTGGATCCGGTTGATACCCCCCATGGCGACGATGGTGGTTTAGGAGAGGGGGATGGCCTGGAGGAGACTGATCTCTGAGGTGAGAACAGTCCAGCTATGGAGGGAGTTGTCGATGGGAATCTGAAACGGCCGCACGACTCTGGCAGTGATTCGCCGGTGGAGGGAAGAGAGCCGCTGAGGAGGCCAGTGGAGAAGGAACTGGTGCTCTCTTCTGCATCTGTGGAATAGATTACCGATGATCGCATGATTTTGATGGAGGATTTCCCTCCATTGCCATCATCTTCGAGCCCTGGTCGGAAGGATTTGGATACTGTTGAAGATGCGCAGTACGGTGCATGTGATAAGGAGAAGGAAGGCCTACTTTGGATCGATGACGAGACGCTAGTGACTCCTTCGTCATCGGCTCTGTGCACATCGCAGGAATTAACGACTATAGGAACTAATCGTTCAACCTCCCCATCCCCCTTTTCCTCTGTTTCGATTACCCCTTCTCCGATGCCTTTCCCCCCCAAACACATCCTCAAACTCGTTCTGTGTCCCAGTCGAGTACACTATCATCATCTGGGAAGGCAGCTTTTGTGCTGTCTTTTGACCTCGATCACATCTACCTATCGTCAGGAGAGCAGACGAGATGGTCGGAGATACCAGTAGAGGAGGTGGGGAATGGAATCTCACAAGGTTATCCACCAGTGAGAGGAATTTATTTAAGAAATGCCTCAGTTCAGTGAAACTGGCTCGGGGGGCATTCCCGTAGTAGTAAGTGACTGTCTTTTCGATAGATTACATCACTGTCTTTTTATTGATGGCTTGTTCATCGGTAAGACTTAAGTCTTGTTTATGGGGTTCAATTCTTGTTGTAATGGTTCTGTTTTTCATGGGAGCTTTCGTTCGCCCTCTGGGGTTATGGACCCTTTGCATCTGGATTAAGGTGCAAGAGGAGTTATTTGAGTTAATTTTCCAAATCATTACAATTTTAGTTTAAGGATTTTATTTCTTTAATCCTAACCTAACCTAACCTAAGCTAACCTAACCTAACCTAACCTAACTCCTTGTTTTCGTTGAAGCGCCAGAAGGTGGTGGCTTCCTTCCTACGCCAGCAACCATGTGATGTGTTTTTTTTTTGCAGGAGCTGCATGTTCAGGACAAGTCAGTACTACAGCCTTTTCTTTTTTTTCCGTTGGCTAGGTTTTTTGTAGCCCATTAGTAATGCAGGACGTGGAGTAGCGATCCTTATGTTAAACGCTTCTATCAAGATTGATAGAGTTTTTGTTGACAATGATGGGCGAATCACATGGGTGGATATTCGGTGTAGGGACGTGGAGATGCGTCTGTTTGCTGTTTATGCTCCCTGTTTGCAAAGGGACAAGCGAGAGTTCTTTGCTTTTTTAAGTTCACATATGGGGACTTTAAGGTCTCTCTGGACGATACTGGTCACAGGGATTTCCGGTTGAGTTTTCTCCTCCGGAAATTTATGGTAAAGTTTAACCTCTTTGGTGAATGGATGCAAGGATTTCCACTTGATCCAGGGTTCACTTACCACTCCTCTCGGACGAGTAGTCGGTTGGATTTGGTTTTGTGTCCGCAATCCTTTAGGGACTGGATTGTGGGGATCAAGTTGATCCCATCGGGTTTCACGGATCGTGTGGCTTTAGTCTGGAAGCTTCGAATGGATTCGACTCGGGACAGAGGAAGGGGATGATGGAAGGTTAACGCCTTTTTGTTTAAAGATTCCACCATAGAAATGGATTTGTTGCTTTGTGGAGAAGCTCATCACATCAGGCCTCTGTTAATATCGACTGGTGGTTCGGCTTTAAAGAGCAAGCGAAGCGGTTATTCCGTAGGTGGTCCTTCGGCAAGGCTGCTCGGAAACGGAGGTTTGTTAATGCCCTGGAAAACATTATAAGGGTGTTGTATGCCTCCAAGGCACGAGAGATTTTCCTCCCATATATCGAGGAAGTCAAGAAGCAACTGATGGCTGTTAGGTTGAGACAGGCTGCTGTAAAGAAAAATTTGACTTGAAAAAGTGTTTTTTCTTTCAGAATGGCTCATCTTAATGAAAAAGAAAGAATATCATTTACTGATGATGGTAGGCTGGGGTGATAGGAAAAGATCATACTCGGAAGCAAGAGATATTTTCAATGATACTTTTCGAATTGGAATGGATCCTATCTCCAAATCGACTGTGGAGAGAACGGTTAGAAGATTTGAAGCTACAGGCTCTGTGAAAGATCGAGCTAAATTAGGAAGACCAAAGTCAGCAACAAACGAAGAAGAAGCGTTGAATGTTTTATTATCATTTACGGAAAATCCTCATAGTAGTCTTCGTAGAACTGCCCAAGCTCAAGAAATTGGTACATCTTCAGTCCGCAGGATTTTGAAAAGTAATAAATTGCATCCTTACAAAATGACACTTGTTCATGAGATAAATGATCCCGACCGACGTTTAGAATTTTGTGAGGACATGTTGCTTAGAATAGATCAAGATCCAGACATTCTTTACAACATTGTATTCTCAGATTAAGCAACATTTCAATTGAATGGTACTTGTAATCGGCATAATTGCAGGTATTGGGCAGACGAGAATCCTCATTGGATGCGAAAGAGCAAAACTCAATATCCACAGAAATTAAACGTTTGGGCTGGAATAATAAATAATCATTTGATTGGGACATTCTTTATCGATGGTAATCTTACTGCTCAAAGGTATGAAAACATGCTTCGAAATGAAAAAATTCCAGCAATAAGGGAGATTGCTGGCGATAGCTTGGAGCACTTTTGGTTTCAGCAAGATGGTGCTGCACCTCATTACGGACGGAACGTTAGTAATTATTTAGATGAACATTTTCCTGATCGTTGGATTGGACGAAGAGGTCCGATCGAATGGCCTGCCAGGTCACCAGATTTAACTCCACTTGATTTTTTCTTGTGGTGTTATTTAAAAAATCGGGTTTACGAAACGAAACCTCAAAATTTAGATGAATTGCGTCAGAGAATAATTGATGTAGCTGCCCAAATACCTGCAGAATACAATTCCATCGAATCTGTTTACCATCGATTAGCTTACTGCCAGGAAGTAAACGGTGCACAATTTGAGCATTTACTACAATAAAGTTATTGGCGCCAATCGTGAGAGGCAAGGGGACTCACCTGAAACAAGCACCCCGATAAGTGAGAGGCAAGGGGACTCACTAAAAACAAGCACCCCGAAGGGAACAAAAAACTACTACGTCCACGTTGTTGTTCCTGGGTTATGCTAAACGTAGTTTTTTACTAAAGCCAGATACAAAATCAACGAAAGACGTTAACCTCATATTAGCTGTAGAAATACTTTCACTTGCGAGAAAGAATTATTTTTGCAATTAGAGCGCCATCAATCGGTCGACTGTCATACTGTATCATTAGATAGCCTTTTCAAAAATACTAAAACTGAATCAGCGCCATCTATCGCGAATCAAAAAAAATTTTCAGCTAAAACTTGTTCACTTTTTCACGTAGTATCCGAATCTGCAATAAAAAATGGGGGTTTCCATTTAAGATTTCAAAGTTGCCCCCCGGGGGTGGGGGTCGTGTTTGGTGTCATTCGATAGATTTTTGAAAAATATTGAACACGTGTTTTTCAGTTTTTCGATCCGATGTTTAATTTCGCGAAATATTCGACCGTCCCGCTTCTTTTGGCACACCCTGTATAACGGCTTGGTCATTTGGTCAATTAAGGCAAATTTTGTTTCTTTACTGTTCATACACCCTAAAATTTCATTAATACTTTCTTTAAATAGTTATTTTCTTGAAATAATGTAATTTCTGCTAGTACGATGAGCAAATAGTGGCGGTTTCGACTCCGCACCCACATTTGGACGCCATTTTCTCGTTAACGGTTGAGTTTCAGGCCCATGTTGATAGGACATTTGTTTCTTATTTGGCCCTGGGGAGTACGCATGTAAACTTTGTGACAGGATTTCAGAGTCACCCTCTATATACAGGATCTCTAATAGGACATATCTGACGAACAATATGCACGGCCCAACAATACAATTCAAGATTATCTGCTGAATTTCGACTCAAATTTTGTTGTTTACATAATCTGTTCTAGAATCAAATTACTGTATAAAATTTCTGTTATTCATATATTTTCAAAGAGTTTGTTAGTAATTCGTAGTTTATACAACTCCTCGCCAAAAAATTAAAATATCCGATTTTTACAGTTCTAAGTCGATTTTGGATTTTAAAAAAAAGCATGAAATTATTTAGCACATAACTGAACTTTTTCCCCTAAACGATAGTGACCTTCTGGACCAATTAAGTTAGTTGGCTGGTTGAAGTTTTAAGCGGATTTCACAAATAAAAAGCTAGCGGCGGCGGCCGCGGCGCCGCAAAGCCTCGCAGATCCGCTTCCAAAAGCGACAGGTAGTTGGTGATAACCGCAAACGCTTCTCGTTTCACGAAAAAATGCTGCACAGCAAGCGTTTGCATCTGCTGCTGCAATCCGATTGCTCGGTGGTTACATACAAATCACAACATCAACTCCTTGCTTGTCCGCCATTAATCGCCCGCTTGCCGTATTTATACTATTCTCGACCAATGAAATGAAGTCGGCCAATGTGCAGGTTCAAACGGGCCCTAACTCTAATTCTATGTCTGTGCATGGTACGTGCTATTACCTTCCCAGAATTTACATGTAATTACGAAACGCGGCACTCAAACGCTCGGCTCGAATTATTTGTGAACGTAGTGGCTACGTACAATGCAACCTTGTACGCCTTCCGTTCAATACAAAGGAAGTGGCCAGCTGTACCTTGGACTAATAACTAATAAATAAATTGATGAAAATAACTCAAATATAAGATAATAACTGAAGAAACATCTCCAAGATTTCGAAAGACAACTTGAAAAGGGAAGGAATAATTCCGTGACCTGGATTCGAACTAGGGACTATGCCTATCGCTGGCACTGCTCTTACCAACTAAGCTACCGCGGATATGAACCGCTTTGCTGTTACAAGATATCCAAATGGACTTCATTGAAGCCATATAGCAACTCTTACATTTGAGTTATTTTCATCAATTTATTTGATGGTTAAAGGGTAAGGACTATTCCCGACCTTCGAGTCGGGGCCTGCTCTGCCGATTGAGTTGCTATGTGGCTTCAATGAATTCCATTTGCGATATCTTGTAACAGCAAAGCGTTTTATATCCGCGGTATATCAGTTGGTAAGAGCAGTCCCAGCGATAGGCATGGTCCCTAGTTCGAATCCAGGTCGCGGAATTTTTCCTTCCCTTTTCAATTTGTCTTTCGAGAGCTAACTCGAGTTAACAGAAAAAGAGAATGCTTGAGGGAAGATGGGGACCTACGCTATGTGACCGATATAAAGATCTAGTAAATTTGAAGGAAATGTAGCTTTTCTTGATTTGCAGATGAACGGCGTCATTAACAATATTCATTCTATCCCATATTAGCTGCTCGAAGGTAAGATAAAATTGTTTAAAACGTTGCATTTTTCCACTATGCGATGGGAATCTGCCATGTTGCTTTTTCTAAATTTGAGATAGTTTGGAATCTGAAACTGTCGGTAGATGGCGGTACATGTTGTCACTTCCTTTTATTGAACGGAAGGCGTACAAGGTTGCACTGTACGTAGCCATTGCCATTTGCTAAACGGTTTGTGGATCCGCTCGCCGCAAGGAATTTGTGAAACCCGCTTTAGGGCGTCAGCTACTGTGGCCATTTTGCGCCCGACAAAAAGTTAAAATAATCACACTTACAAGGGAATCCCTCGAACATGTATGCCACAGATTTCCACCACATTGAAATATGTTACTCATCTGAAGCTACTATAGATGCTTGCAAAATAAGAGAGTGCGAAATTGTGTTTCTTTCAAAATAAACTGCGAAAACGAAAAAATTTCAGCATACATAGCCATACAAGGACTCCATTGTTAAAGAGGTTAGGCTCTGTGGGGTTCCCTTGTTAGTGGACCAAAACAAAAATATAAAATAAACTTAAAAACTCAGAGGAAAGTGCAAGTTAAACACACAAAAAACCATACAGAGAGCATGAGAGGAATATAAGAATATAAAAACACTAAAAAGATGACTATGTTGATTAAAAATCACCATAAATTGACACCAAACACACTTTTTCCCGAATTGGTGACTTTGATTAATGTGAAAGGTATTAAACAACCTAGAAACAACCTATACGTATTGGTTAAATCAACCCAACAACCAAAATAAAAAAAAAACTATGAGTTTAAAAATATGAATAATTTTTAAAAACTTAATTTTTTTTAAATCCTGGTGTTGTCTCCTAACAAGAAATCAAAAGAATAATTCAGCCTTAAAGAGCGTCGCAATTTAGTGTATAAATGGCACTGTGTAAGAATATGCTTAATAGTCATTATTGCTCCACAGGAACACGTTGGGGCAAACACAACATCTTTTCTCCTGATGGAGAGACAGGAGTAAGTGTCATTGGGAAATGGCACGCTTTATTTCAGATACAGTGGAACCTGTTAAAGTGACCACCTTTGTAAGGTGACCACCTTGTTATGGTGACCACTTTTGTTAAGAACGGATTTTCTCTTATAGACCACAGTGTTAAAAAGTTTTACTATAGTGACCACCTGCGTAATGTGTACCAGATTTCACGTTTTCGCATACAATTTCAACCTGTCAAAGGTGATCAACAAGAAAAAAAAATCACAAAACGAAAGTGAAACTGAAGAACAGGCTCTTCTTCTTGTTAAGCCTAGCATCAACTCTCATGAAGCAGTTAAGCGATCGACCACTTCAATCACGTGATTGGTTCTTCAGTACTTCCGCTTCCTTCTTTGGCTGCGACGATAATACATCACCTCAGGTAATTATTATACTGTTGTAACGAAAGTTTACATTAATACTATGGAAATACAGTTACTGTATTTTGACATTCAAAATTTGTTATGTTTTAAAAATTAGGTACAGTAATTTGTTTGAATGGCGTTTTCTAATTTTCTTGGCATAGCCTGAAGATCGTGTAGACAACATTGAGCCTTTAATTTGCATGATTAGTTTGCGTCTGTGATAACACAATACGTGTACTGTACTTTGTGGTAGGTTAAATGCTACATTAAATGTTGCATGTCCTGTATATACATGTTTAGTATGTAGAATCAGTTAACAACTCTATGTTTACGATTATAAGGTACAATAGTTTCCCGTTTTTACTGGATTAAGCATGATGGTTTTGTTTCTTTGTTTTATAGTTTTGCCTGAAAGAAAAGAACTCTTCACACACACAGATGGCCAACCATAAACAATAAAACAACTTTGTCTTAAAGAAATGGTAGAAATGATTGAGTTTTTGAAAACTCACAGCCAAAGATAAGCAACTGAGAAGTATGATGTAAGTAAAACTTGTGTGAACAATATCGCCAAACGCAAAGCTGAATATTTAAAGCTGTATGAAGAAGATAATTAAAATGAATTACGAAAAAGAAAAATTAGAAAGACTGATAATGACAATGTAAACAACGCAACCTCCTGTAACGTTCCTGGGGATAATATTCATAGATTTATGGTCGAGTAATTATTATAATTAGGTTAGGTAAAAGACTGCGCCAGTGAATTATACTATTCACAAAGTTTATGATATTTTAGGGTTTATCCCACTTACATAAAGATACCTCCGCTTAAA
>JAHWFO010034938.1:0-10455 GCA_023313115.1 Rhysida immarginata | reverse complement strand
ACACACACACACACACACACACACACACACACACACACACACACACACAAACACGCACACATAAACGGACAGACAAACCACAAACACATTTTTTCGAGATTATTGCCAAAATACGTGAAAAATATATAGCATATGAGACTTAATCCCAAATTACATGTGTCTTTTTGTCCCCAAATCCATAAACACAAATGACGTATAAAAAGAAAAACTCATAAAATCCACTCACCCAGCTGCAGCTGCTGCTCCCTTCCTGCCCTACAAGGAAATAGATGACATCACCCTTCGACCAATGAAAGACTGCCGACGCCGTTGCACCGTGGCTGTTCATCAGATTTCGCGCCCCTTTACCTCCACCGGCGCCCTTGGCTATGACACTATCATCAAAAAAACAAAATACAAACAAAAAATCAAGACATCGACATAGACATACTAATCATTGGCTTTAGATGAACTAACATTCGATCATTCATTGGTCACCAACGGTCATCGATAATGGGGATTAATTAAGCCACCCAGCACGTATTCACTGGCGACTAGCAAAAGCTTTTGAACAAAGATCACCAGATAAGCCACTGGGGTTCCAAGGTCAACCACGACACAACGACCAATCACCGGGTTCCTCGAATCAACAGTATCATCGTGTAAGGGGATTGCCCACATAATGCCCAAAACCGCCAATTCCGCTGATGCGCTTCGAGGCACAAAGTAATTCGTCCAAGCATTTAGTATTTAGTCAACAGACATGGAGTACTTCTGTTTGCTAAACAGACGAGCCCTCTCGAAGATCCGCTTAAAAATCCACCACAAAACTCTTCTACATTCTTTGTTTATCCTTGTACCTTAGAACATCGACACTTCCTATACATGAACCATTTCAGCAGTTATCACTTCCACAGTTCATTTATAATCACTGTCGGAACTATTTTTATAACCATTTTCCTAATTTTACGATGATAACATTCTCATTAACAACATTCAATATGCAACAACATTCAACATTTCTCTGTATAACTAAATGGAATCGTGCAAGCTTTTCTACCATCTTTCTATTAAGATGTACAATTATATATACACAATGAATTATGGCTTTTCAACTAGAAGATAACGTTCATCATAACGTTGATGAACCAAAACCATCAGGACGAACGGCGCATAGATTTTCCAAAATCTAACGTCTGGGTCACGTTCCAGAAGGAAGCCAAATACAAGAAAGCACTTAATAGTAAACATTGAATACCTGACGGAAGAATACAAGTTTTTATTAAAATGCGATACAAAACTGCAATTTGTTCCTTTGTTCACTGACGAAATGAATCATTCTCTTCGTTTATGCAGGTCGAAGAAATCTTTTCCTATCGTAAAAACAAAAAGTATTATCTTGTTAAACATTTCCCCTTGAATTCCCTTCGATATGAGACACTAAAATTCTGCAGTTCTTCGTCTGTTTTGAATCTCATCTTTCGTAATTCTTTAAGGGTACTCAAACAGATGATAATCACTTGATTGCAAGTCACGACTATAAAATAGTGTGGGAAAAATTTCTTATCGCAAGAGATGGTGATTGGCCTTATGGGAATTGTCATGAAGAATATGACTTTTTCATGTAGCTCCGTTTTTTGTTGCCAATAGGTAGCGTACAGACTATGACAGCAGTGTATTACTTCGTTAATTTTAGTCTTTTATCCAAGAATTCTGCATGAGTAACATATTCATATTTCAGAAAACATTCGCAACGAGGTCTCGTCCTTCATCAAATTCCGTCTATTGTGCTGGGAAATCTTCTTAAAACTTTAATAATAGACCGCTGTTCCACGGCTATAACGCCATCAGACGACAAGTTTGGTGCAATTACTGTGCATGCATCAATAGATCAAATACAAGCGTGGGATACCCAGAGAATACGCTTAACTTCTCATAAAATTTGTTGTCATACGATTATTGCTTGGTGTCTTCATCAGTTTCCGTCAACCCTAAATCATCCTTCTACTTCAAAATTGAACAGATTCTCCAATCAGTGCACTCCCTGCTGGCTCTTGTTAAATGGGGCTCAAGATTAAGAAAAAAGTCAATGGAGTGAGTAATGGTCATTTCATGCCCAGTAGGAGTTGTTGCATTAAGTGCTTCCAAGTGAATGAGTCAAAGCCATAAACTGAACCCATTTCTGTAGTTTCCTCAGCGTTTAATCTTAAAAACCCGTGCAACTTTATCTTGCTCACGATAAGATAGAATATCGACAAAAAGGTGTAACAGACACACATATAAGAATGTTTTTCTCCACCAGTCTTTGAAAAAAGATGTAGTTTCCATGCCAACGGGAGCTGAGGCAACCGAGCCGCTTAGAAATGGTTCATTACCATTTTCTCCCCCACCTGTCTTCCTTCGCTGAGAAAATGAATGCAAAACCCTCTCCTCTTCGCCATAATATCGGAAATTTTCGCATTATACGATGGAAATCTTCTTTCTGGGCTGGAAATTCTTTTAACTTGAAAACGAAGGAAAGCAATAAATTTCTATTTAAAACAGAATAAGAAGATAGAGACTGAAGTCACAGCTAACCCTCAAATTTATTTGAACCTTTTAGCAAATAAATTTATAGGAAAAAACACTCTTTAAAATATAAACAGGAAATTTGTGATTCTACATAAATTAGAAATATATAAATTCACCAACAAAAAAAGACATGGTCTAAACAAACAGTTATCAATTATAAACCTAACAAAATGATTTTGAAGAATAATTCGCTTAAACTCAACGTTGTTCAAACCAAAGTGGTGAAGTAGAAGCGAAATGGATAAAAGATTATGAAATAAAAAAAAACCTCAAGAAGATAATGGAGCCAAATGTGTGGGAGAGTCTTCAACATGAAATCTTCAGAGAGAAGAAGAATAAAGACTTAATTTCCAAATGTATCGATACCTAGGCGACAGAAGAACTGCTATGCGACAAGCAATAAGAACAAAGAATACTCGCATAAACAAAGTGAAATCTTGAGCGCGGCCATAATGGGTTACAACACATTTACGATTTAATTGGACGTGCCCAAATAGGAGGACAACGATAAGAAAGAAATGAGTGAATAGAAGCGCTTCAACAGCAACTGTATGTAGATGTACAAGGTACTACTTTGATTACAAAAAGTGTACGGGGATTTGTGTGACTTACAATTAAAATATTTTTTAATTTACGAGGATTGCTCAGAACGTCCTATTCATAGTCCTATATTATTTTCTTCTGGAACTATGCATTAAAAAATGTAACGTTACAGCACAAATGAATGCTTGTTTTTCACATAATCGCATCATCCTGTATAAAATAGTACAATGCTGACTGGTCATTAAGACCAATGAACATGAGATGGTTGACCTATCATCACGACATAGAAAATCTAGCTTATCGTTAAGCAATGTTATAGAAGTTTTTTTATGATGTACTTCCATTTTAACTCCCCTCGTCCCCAGTACCTAAACCAATGAACCATGTTGGTAAATTGGAGCCTTTATTGGATGGCAGGTGAAAACTATTAGAAAATGAAAAAACGACGTGTCTCAATATTTTTTATAAGATATTTAGTAAAGAATAACTCAAGATGAAATCCATGAGGGTTTTAATCATATTGATGTTAAATTATTGATGAAAATAAGAAAGAAAATTCCACAGACTGGACTCGAACCAGGAACCTTCAGCTCATGCCGCTGACGCGTTATTGCGTCACATACTTAGTGCTAATCAAGTGGGCCACAGATATTTAGTGCTAATTAATTTAGCTAATTGTGCTAAGTATTGCATTCTGCAATGCAAATGATAAGTTTCAAATCTTTCATTCTAGCATATAAAACACACCTCCTTCAAATCTAAAATTGTCATTATCTTTGGAGATAATGAAGATTTTTTTTGTCTTTAGCGTTTTTGTCATATGCTAAATTGGAGTGATTAAATAAAACCGTATAATTAGACTCCAATTTTATTCGACTCCTTAAAATTACGTCATTCAAACGCATTTTATTTATACTTCCTGAATCTGAAATACAGGGTGATTACAAAAGAACTTCACACTTTTAAAAATTTCTTACATCAAAGCTATTCAGAATATAGACACACCACGCACGGATTCTTAAAGAAAAACTCGAAGTTTATTGTGACACAGTTAAAGATGTTCAATATGCCCAGCTGTCGTGACAATCCCGCATCAAGAGCAATTTCTTGATGCCACTCTCATACAGTGGTGGATTGGTCGAGCAAACAATAACCTGGAACTTGCAAAGTGGCCACCGCGGAGCCCCGACCTCACACCTTGTGATTTCCTTTTATGGGGGTGTGTAAAGGACAAGGTCTTCACCCTACCCCTTCTCCGTGTCCTAGACGAGCTGAAAGAACGCATTACGGTAGCGATACGTGGGATTGATGGAGACAAGTTAATGCGGGATTGTCACGACAAGGGGGCATATTGAACATCTTTAACTGTGTAACAATAAACTTCAAGAGTTTTTCTTTAAGAATCCGTGTGTGGTGTGTCTATATTCTGAATAGCTTTGATGTAATAAATTTTTAAAAGTGTGAAGTTCTTTTGTAATCACCCTGTACTTTTCGCATAAATCATTGGTTGTGAGAAAATCGCAAAAAAATTAAAAACCATTCAAATTTGGCCCAGCCTTTCAATTTGCAATTAATTTTGATATAGATTACAAATTTTAATTTTTTGTATTCCTCCAGAAAAACTTTTTATATTTTTTGGGACTTGCATGTCTACCGATGACAAATACAAGACAGAAATTTTTTATCACGTCTGGTTTTTTTGAAAAATGACAAAAAATTTTTTATTCTTACAGAATTTCAGAGTCAGAGAGCACCATTACGTTAAAAAAGTATGGCACCATTACAATCCCTTAGTCCTACCAAAAAATAATTTTATTCCTTCACATTAAGCTAGGCATGATGAAAAACTTTGTAAAAGTAGCTGCATTTAAGTATTTGCAAAATGTTTTCCAAGGTTATCCGAAGCCAAACTTAAAGAAGGCATAAATAAGAAATAATTTAAATTTGGACCACAAATAAGAAAAAATTTAAAGGAAGACAAATTTGAAAACTTTATCTGAGGTTGAAACGGCTCCATAGACATCTGTTAGAATGGTGGTAAAAGAAATACAAAATCTTGGGAAATACAAAAATTTAAGAACTATAGACAAATTGTTTCCAAACCTTTGGTTACTTACCACAAAATATGATAAAAATTTGTCTTCAAAAATCAACTTTCTGGATTCACATCTTGATTATTTCCTGAGAATCTAGGAAGCATGAGTGACGAACAAGGTGAACGTTTTCATCAGAACTTAAATCAGCTGCAGCGATACCAGGGATTTTGGAATGAGCGGTTCAGTTAGGTTAGGTTTGGGACTATTGTTGGCTGGTGATAAGAGAAACCGATTCAAAATTATACAAAAAGATGAGTAAAGCGGTTCACTTTTAGTTTTCCTGTGTCAAAAACCTGATTATTTGTTATAAAATGTGACGTGATCGAACTTTTTTGACAATAAATTTAGCGACCCCCAAAAAAACCTTTTTCCTCACTAGGGGAACAAACCTGTAAACTAGTTGTAATTTAAACAAATTTACAGCATAGAAAAAAAAAAGGGCAGAACGCGGTTTTATTTTTTATATCTTTATTAAAGTGTATAGGAAAATTGGCATGAAAATGAAAATGCAAAAACGAAAAACAACCAACTTGCAACTAATTAGACTCCTATAAAGCTGGGTTCGAGACCTAAGTCGGGCAAGTTTTTCTCCGTCAAAAATTTCTCAGTAGCAACCAAATTTTACGTATGAATGAAACTGCCTTAGAAAATGTCAAATTATTGCTTCATAATCGTAAAAGGGCAAATCACCAATTTGGAGACGGATGAAATCAATAATCAAAAATAATTAAACGGAAGAAACTCTTTAAACATATCACAATTACAAAATAGAAGAGGGAAGGAAAAATTCCTCACCTGGATTCGAACCAGAGACCATGCCTATCGCCATGGTGGAAGAAAACAAGATGTGCGCAATTTGATTCATGCGCATGTCGTGACGTCATGTGGATTGCACGGCCGTTGTAAAAAGACACGCGGGCTATGTATCGCTCGTATAAAATTTAATATTAAAATGTATTTAATTTTATTTATCATTTTCTGCTAAGTACAAGACTTCCCCTAATAGTTAGTAAGAATTTAAATGTTGCCTATGTTGTTTCTAATTGGTTAGAATGGCAATGACGCGTACATTTTGCAATCCACATGACGTCATGCGCGAAACTGTTCATAATTGAGAATCAAATTGCACACACCTTGTTTTTATTCCACCATGCCTATCGCTAGCACCGTCCTTACCAATTGAGCTACTGCGACAATGAACCGCAAACCTGTTAAAATACATCCTTATGAACTTCCATGAGCAATGACAACAATATATTGGCTTGTTGGCCGAGAGCGCTGAGGTGCAGGTCTTATCGCTCTCGCAACCAGCAAGTCGCGGGTTCGAATCCCGCTTGGGGCATGGATGTTTGTGATTGTCCTTTATTATAATATGAAAACCCCGTGTTGGGCTTCGGCCTGTTGGGGGCAACCCACGGGTTGTTTAGATTAAATTTTAAAATTCTAAATATAGAAATACTGTAACAGCTTTGCGTTCATTGTCCGCAGTAGCTCAGTTGATAAGAGCGGCATTACCGATAGGCATGGTTCCTGGTCCGAGTCCAGGTTGCGGAATTGTTTCCTTCCCATTTCGACTTTGTAATCTCGTTGAGGTTTGCTCTCAAATTTGGGCTGAGGCCATTGATCAAATACCATTAGATGATAAAATGAAGTAGATGTTCAGACTTTGGCATAATTAACATGAAACACTAAAATATCATATAAGCTATTAAAAAAATTCTTAAAAAATCTTAAATATTCAATTTCACCAATAGACAGAATTACCAAGACAAATGGAATCCCAGATTATTGCTGGACAGTCAAGAGACGCTCCACGAGTGAAATGGACAGAAAGTAAACCTCATTATTCTTTGGGAACCATATAAGTTGTTACATTTTTTTAAGTTATAAGGGTGCACTAATTTGCGTGGTGTAAAATACCCCAAAGCACTTTGGAATTCAGTATAGAAGATATTTAAAACATTTTTACCTGTAGAAACCCGTTTCCTGAACGGTCCACATTTGGATGCCGGCGAGGTCGCCATCCGCCGTGACGTTCACCTGGAGCCCTGACGCATTGTATGCCTCCTCACACATCTTCTGATTAGGGCCGTAGCGTCCTTTTCCTCCACAAGTGGTGAAACGGTACTCTACGAAGAAACCAACAAAAAATAAACAACAAAAAAGGGCGTCAAATTTATACAGCTATAATATACCTATCCATATATTTATATTTAGTACACAAAAAAAGAAAAGCGTTTATTGTTATTAAATAAAGTGTGCCGAACCTATGCCTTTTTATGATCATTCTTAATCTTTGATCGTGGAGTAAAACTTTTCACTAAATTTTTAAAAATAGTATGTGATATGACCTCCGTTTAGCATTAAATACAGCTGGCAGTTTGCTCTTGCTTTACGAGCGATTTTCACGATCATATCCAAGTTCAGACCCAAGATGTTCTTTAAAGTTCAGGACAGAACTTTCGCAGGCAATCCAATTTCTCCACGCTTACCACGTTAAAATACCAACAAGTATGACACGGCATGTTATCCTACTGATAAAATTATGGACCTTCACCCGAAGAACTGCCTTAATGTTGAAAGCACGTAACTGTCCAGCATGTTCCAATATTGCACAGCGATAATGACTAATGGATCCAAGCCAATCGATGGAATGCAATGTCATACCATGAAGTACCTTTCCATATTCAATTGTATCAACAGGAATTTTGTGTGAACTGAACTATTGAAGTACCTATCCTCTAAATTTTGATACTTACGTATAACATCACGAACAATTGATTTAGAATGAGAAAACCTTTGATCACGTGCTTATATCCTAGTTAATAACACGTCGGAAGTCTCAATTTCCTTCAACATGGCATTCACTGTATCTTCCAAGCCTATTATGCCGTTTTTTAATGTTTAAGGCTACTCTTTGGAAGGGTGTCCGGATATTAAAAGAAGGGTCGTATACAAATTAAAGAAATCTCGCATTTCTTCCAGTTCATAAAGAGTCGAGGCGAGCCTAAAAGGAGAAGAGTCGTTGAACCTCGAAGGAGAAAAAGGCAAAAGGGTCATCAAGTTGGAAGTTAACGACGAAACGCTAGCATTAACGAGGCTCTATTTACTGAAAACTAATAGCAGATTGCCCACGATGTCATGACGAGTAAAAAGAAAGAATTCCAATGGCACCTCATTTCGAGGCGGACTTTGTAGCGGATGTGTTCCTTTCACAAATGCCTGCATCGAATCTTATCGGATTTTAATAGTTTAAAATTAGAAACATAATAAAAACGAAGAATAGAAGTCATAACTGTTTCATCGTTTTGAAACTATCCATTTCAAATCGTTTGCTTCTGTCTCCTCCATACATGGACAGGAATTCCTGCTTCTTTTTACAATGAAACCAAACCATCTATACAGGGAACGGAGTTACAACAAATCCAAATTACAAAGAAACATATCTGCATTCTTTTTTTATCCAGTTCAAAAAATTAGACAGTATTGGCATGAATGCAATCGTTTCAGGAAGGAAACAAACGATTTGCTCTGAAATTGGTAAAGTGATTGCTCTGAAATTAGTAAAGTGCGTTTGCTTTAAAATCACAGGCATTACGTTTTATAGTTTAAATTTCGTCTTTATTAGATAGGTCAAAAATATTTAAATTAATTTAGGCAAATTATTGCCCATAATAGTAGACAATACACTTAATTGAAACCTAATCGTGATTCTATAGAATCTTGGCGAGTTATTATTTTTCCATATCCTTAATATGAAAAAAAATAAAATAAAATAAAACGATTGACCAAGAAAAAACTACATGGACAGAAACATAGCCTTGTCATCATCTTATCACAGCTCGGAAATACCTTTGTTGGAACTAAGTGTATGGGTGATGAGGGAATCTATCCATCCGAGATTCAAGAGTCAATTGTGATACAATAAAATCTCGTCGATCCACTTAGAACGCTCGATGCTAAATTACAGATCAATCTCGTAAAATAAGATAGTAGAAAATCATGGTAAAGAGTAGGACTGCAGTTTGCCACTTTCTGTTAACCTCAAGTGAGTGACGTAATGAGGATCGTTTGGCCCCTACCACTCTTCATCAGCACCATTACCAAAGAGCAACAGCTGTAAAAAGGCCTTCTTTCTGTCGAAAATCATTTCTGGCAAATGGCCAAAAAAACTATCGATCCATCGTTCTACTCAGCACAATTGATGGTTATGAGGGGAATTAACGATCAAAATCACAGGACCATGAAAGTCGATGCAAAAAAAAAAAAATCGACATTCCAAAACGCTGTCTGTTTTTATGGAACAAACAATTTAAGGATATTTTTACATAAATTGACCCCTATTGAGAGTATCTCCTACACCAGAACGACAGTGGCTAAAATAAATAGTGTCGAATCGCGTAACACGTTTCGGTTATACAGCTCGAATCCGGGAAATTTGGGATCACACCTCGTATGGATAGATAGGTTATGTAACAAAGAATGAAAGCTCACCTGAAAATACTCAGTCACACGAAATAAAGCTTTAAATACTGGACATACTCTTATGTTTTGAAAACTTCATCTTCATTCTCAACGGTAAAAGTAAAAATATAAACCCAAAATAAAAGACTATAAAACCTAAAATGGATAGAATCATCCCATTGGATAAGGCTAAGGAAAAAAGTGAAGAGTCTAGTTCCCCATAAATATCGCTTTATAATGAACGATTGGGTTTACTTTATCAGCAATAAACATGCTACTTTCCATGCTCTTAATCCACCAAAAGTATAGAAATGGAGTGCTATTAAATCTATAGCAAGATCGAATGGGTTTGTGATACTATTGTTTACCTCATAATCAGTAGGTACAAACTCCACGACCCTAATTTTAGAGACAATTAGTCGTATTACATTAGTTTTCCACAATTGTCTAGGGAGGGTTCCGGACCTTTACCCCTTAGACATTTACCCACCGGACACTCACCCCAGCGATATTTACCCCATTGACATTTCCCCCGGAGCCTTAACTGAAAAGTGGACACTTACCCCCACAATATTTATCGCCAGATCACAGCCACTCATTTAATATTCTAGTTTTAAGTTTGTACTGAAATAGGTATCGGAAATTGTCTTAAGTAATATAAATGGCGAATGTTAAGAAACCACAACAAAACAACTTTTGACAAATTAAACTTGAACTTTTATTAAGTAAAAAATTAAAAATAATAACACTAGAGTAAAAAAAACAAAACTCGAAATGGTCCCTCGTGGAATGTTTTTTTCTC
>JAHWFO010034937.1:15712-35616 GCA_023313115.1 Rhysida immarginata | reverse complement strand
ACTGTATTCGCAAAGTCGAACGGTCGGTCAATTCTTCAGGTTTTATTTATAGATAGTCATTGGGGATGGGCATTGTGAATGCCTCCAATTCAAAGCACCGAAAAGATTATTATAGCAGGAGGCTTCACTATTAATTTTAAGGACAAATCAAAAAATGAAATATCAGAATGCCTTCTATCACTCGGTCTTACTCCACGTATTCAAGAATATACAACAAGACAGAATTCAGCAATAGACAATATATTCAGAAATTTCCCTCTACATTCCTGTACCATACATACTTTCTTTTACAAATTTGGGTCAGATTTAAAAAAAAACATGGTAGATAACATATTCATCGTACGGAACCCTCTCCACGCGAGTTCGACTCGCACTTGTCCATTTATTTTATCTTAATCACAGAAAGCAAAATGCTTCTAAAATTGAATTTGGACGTGGAAGCAGGAAAGCTGAAAACACTGTGTGCTGGAGCCATATATTTTATGGCAGCAATAAGTATACTGAGATTTTGACAAACAGCACAAAAAAATGTATACACTCACTCATTCATTCATTCTTTCATTCATTACGAAATCTCCAGAACTATGAAGCCTACAAACTTGAAATTTGGCATGTATATTTTTCTCGGCTTCTTGGTGAGGGTGATAGAGGGATAAAATCTAAGGAACATGTATCTCTTTCATTTTTTTCTCTGCGGCATTGATTTTGAGATACAAAATGTTGAAATCCTACCTACAGGAAATAGTTGTTTGGAATCTGTGGATACACTTAAAAATATTGGTATATGAGACACCAGTGGGATCCGATGAAGAGCTGGTAGCCGGAATCGCTATAGGTGCGGACCAGATTCGCGAAGAACCAGGAACTTTTGAAATTTTTATGTCAACCCATGCGGCGAAGTTGTGAAGCATGCATTCATGCCAGAGAGAGTGAATTAGAACACTTATTACTGATGAAAATAGGAAAGAAAATTCCACAGCCTGGGATGATCAGTTCGAGCAGCACCCAGTTCGTAGGCTGAGATTATCTTTCCTACTGCGTATAATCGTTCCTGGTTCGAACCCAGCCTGTGGAATTTTCTTTCCTATTTTCATCAATAATTTCAACATCAGAGGTTTGGTGTGACAAAAAAAATAAAAAATAAAAAAAAATCCTCTTAAGACTTTTCATTTATCAATCTAGAACACTTATTGTAAAACATTTGCATTATTTAATAAAAAATAAGTTACATTATTGTATTGTACGCAATGTGTTTTTTGTTCTTTTTATTGAATGTTTGACGTGGTACCGAGTTACGGGTTGAGTGGCATATTACGTCTAGGCGACGTCCAACATTTTTTATCTCAAAAACAATACCCAGAGAAAAAAATAAAAGAGGAAAATGTTGATTAGATTTGGTCCCTCTATTACCCCCCATGTTTGTATTCATAAATATGAAAAACTATATTTTTCTCCGAGCGACGCCGGGTACTTCAGAAAAGTTATAAAAAATTTCTTCTTTTTAAAGAAACCTTTATATCTCCATGAAAAAACGTGCTATTCTCATATAAATAAACAGAGATAAGTAAAATAAGCCTCCTAATCATATACTACAGCTACAAAACATTATTTTCTACAGGGTGATCCCAAAGATTTTTTTTTGTTCAATTTGTTATTGGTTTTCTATTTGCCTTTGGGACAAATCTTTTGCTGAAATATATGAGGTGTAACATGCTCTTTACACCCCTGAAGTTTCAGGATTATTCGTCAAGTATTTTTCTAGATATTCGACAAAACGTCTAAATCGAAAGGTGTTCCTATTATTCTGTCCCAATGTTTCTCATCTGTCCTCAGTGTTTTTCGCTCGCATTTGAAACAACCAGAAATATAAGAAGAAAGGTAAAAGACTATTGAAGGCCTATTCACAAAGTGAAGCTTTCTTCATAACCCTTTTAAATGTTTCCTGTTGTAATTGTATTGTTATTAAACTAATTCAACGCCTTTCCGTCATGCGTTTCTTCGAAAAATTTTCTACTTTTAAGTTTTAAAAAGTATTTTTTTTTTATTTTTCACCATTTTTTAAACAATTTTTTTGCAGTGCAGATATTTAAATTACTTTTTCTCTTATTGAACAAAAATATTTTTATTTGGGACAGATCCTCTTACCCGGAATAATTTTTTGATCCTAGTGTATTGCGTCTTTAAGGATTTTTACTGCAATTGAAACCTGTTCGGAAAGGAAGCCTATCTATATTCACAAAAAGTTGGAGCCTAATTTGCCACCATTTTAGGCTTAAGTGCGTAGACGTTTCTACAGTTGCAATCGTCACGGTTGATGTAGCCACGAGGAATCGTAAATTAGTCACGGCCTGAAAACCCCGTTTAAATTCTCCAGTATCAAGAATATGGTTTGATGATATAGTATTTCACACTTCATGATAAATAACTCCGTATTTCTGTGATGTTTGCTTGAAAATAGTGCTGAGATGGTTGACGGAATTGCTAGTACATTTATTCTAAACACAACCGGAACAAAGATTTAAATTAATGATTACCTTTTTGATTTGTTGAATCATAACCACATTAAATCTCGTATATGCAATCATTTCCCGGAATCCATAATAATCGAATCTGTCTCTTGGAGCATTTATATAAACCTAAAATAACAGCAGAAAAATTCAACTTTAAAAAGGAACATTGGATTCAGAAATTGTAAGATTACACATACTGGCCAATGAATTAGAAACATCTATCTAAAATTATATTTAAACTCCTTGGTCCAAATTAAATTTTGTATGCATGTTTGCTTTGAGTCAATGAGACACAGTAAAACCTCGTTACAACGTACCTCACTTTAACGTACATTTCAGAATAACGTACAAATTTCAAATCCCCGTCCCAAACGTAGGTATTTTAATGCTAAAAAGTTTCAGAATAACGTACCTCATTTTAACGTACATTTCAGAATAACGTACTAATTTTACATCCTCTTGGTTAAATTATCCCTTCACTACAACGTACATCGTTCACATGTCTTGCACTGATTGGTCAATGCAGCCCATGCGAAAGTTGCAAATGGGCCAATGGGCTAATTAAGCCGAGTTCACATTTTATTGATTGGTCAGTATAGCATATATAAACCCGGAAATCTCTGCATGCTACTCAGTCTAGCATGTTCGATTGTCGATTGTTGCATGCTACTCAGTCGGGATCCAATGATGGGACAAAAGCAAAATGAAATTCATAGCGATCAGGAAGACGAAGATGAAAATGGCCATTTAGAACCAGAGGTAACGCCCGTCTCAACTTTGGTAGCAATGGAGGTTATAAAAAGCTTACGAAACTATTTTGCACAGCATAGCGGTGCACCAGCAACATTTAACTTCACAATGTCAGATATGGAGGACTTTTTGGGGAGGCAAGTTATAGAAAGAAAGCAGACGGCCATTACAGATTTTTTTTTTAAATTAATGTAATACTACTTATTGTATATGCTATAGTGTATTTGTATTGAATAAAATAATATGCATTTATGTATTCTTATGTTTTTCTATTAATATATGCATTTTTTCACAAGCCCCCCCCCCAGTTTCAGTATAACGAACACCTCAGAATAACGTACAAATTTCCAGGACCCTTGAAGTACGTTGTAACGGGGTTTTACTGTATTGAAGCGCTTGGAAGTCAATGGATATTCAAGCATGTCCCAAATATGTTCTATGGACCTCTAGAGCAGTGCGGGTAAATGACGGAACTCTAAAATGGGAGGGTACGAGGGTCATTCATGCAAGCTTTCTTAGCCAATTATTGAAAGGATAAGAAGCCATCAGGACCCATTTCTGACCCTCACTTTTCTAATGTACTCGTATATTGGGTTAGCCACCTGTAAGCACTGCTGGATCAACCGTGCGCGATAAACATTAGTATTGTCGTCCACGAAGCATCAGTTATACTTGGGAGAAAAATCAGCATTGCAATATGGACTTGGTCGACAACAGTCTTGAGGTAGACCGTGGAATGCCCCCAACTTTCCATGATTGTCAGGGGATTAGTTTCATGCCAGAAGAAACCACAGTTCTAATTCTTTGGTCTAGCTGTGTGAGCATATATTCGTACCTTATAAGTTGCATTAGGACAAAATCGATTCATACTCATAGGAGCAACAAAGAACATTGTGGAGGAGAGTCCTTTGAATAACTTATTTTGCACTGTGAAAAATAACTAATGTCACTAAATTTTATACCAACCTAACACCCATATGGCCAAAAGTAACAGGACACCATTTATAAAATCGGAGACTCCTAAGGCAAATTTAAAGGATATCGGTTCACCTTTTGCACACATTTGGGACAACTTACCAGGCGTCCACGAGAGCTGCAATGAATCTGTGTCACAAGCAATCGTGACCAATGGCGCAGGGAGTCCAAATGGTAAACCGCGCGGCGCCCAGCTTACATTGTCAAGTAAAGATTCGCCATCTATTGCTAGCATTAACAATAATAATAATAATTGTAGCAAAACAATTAACATTAATTATAATAGATGGCAGCGCGCAAAATCTGATCACGAAAGTGAAAGCGCGATGCACAAAAATGTAGATTTTTGGAACAGAGAGAATGCGGAAAGTTATAAAAGACATAAGGGAAGAATTAGCGAGCGCGAGAGGTTCTGGCAGAGACAGACTCCGTATGTGCGGCCGAACAATGTGCATTATGAACAATTGAGGCGTTGAGCGCAATAGTGGCCCAACCAACAATAATGTTGAAAAAGAGTAACATGTGGAAATAACTTGCTGATAGATTGCTGATAGATTGCTTTTTACAGTGCCATTGTGGCCCATCCATAGTTTGGTGTGCGTACCAACAGAGGTCGCTTGTAATGTGTATATGCAGAGTAAAAGTGATAAACGCAGTGGAAAGATAAAAGTTACACGTGAACAGGGTAAGGATAATAAAATAAGTTTTAATTTGAGAAATTAAAAAAAGTAAAGATAAACCTGGACCTAAAATTAAGGTCAAGGAGTTAAGACTCAACTCCTACAATAGCGTAAGTTACATAAAAAGTAAAGCTTAATTGAACAGCCAATCACAGGTAATTAATAGCCACAAAATATAATAACAAAGCTTAAAGGGTTTACACAAGATAAAACTAACCTTTACCTAAGATTGCTTAGATCACATGACAAAAACTAAATAAATTGCATCAGGCAAAAACTACACCACAAATTCAGCCGGGAGCGCCGGTCATTTGACACAGTAACACCTTAGCCTAAGCAAAGCTACGGATAAACCAAAAGAACAGCCTGCTCAGCTACATGACATTAATAAGAATTAATTAACAGTCACAATTCTTATTCACTTAAGAAATTATCATAATACTACTCAAAGCACTCTAATTAGCTTAATCTAGCAAATGAGTACACTTCTTATTCACTTAAGAAATTATCATAATATTACTCAAAGCACCCTAATTAGCTTAATCTAGCAAATGAGTACACTTTTTATTCACTTAAGAAATTATCATAATATTAGTCAAGCACTTTAATTAGCAAACTATTGGCAAATGAGTGAAATTCATATCACCTCACCAAATTCTCGATTAGCAAACTATATGGCCTCTTAAGATCATTAAGTCTAAGACAAAATCCAGAAAGCCTAACTAAAAACAATTCAACGGCTGGAGAGAGAAACAAACTCTGATACACAAAAATTGGTTAACGAAAGAATAAATCCAGCCTATAATAAAAATAAACAAGTTCGTTCAGTCCTGTGAGTCAATAAGCACAAGTTCGTGAGACACTGTTTGAGTGAATAAATACAAGACAGACTCCGCTAATAAAATTTGATAATAAGACTGGGTCTACAATTAGCATGAACACTGAGTCTTTAGTCACAAGAGCACTGAGTCCGTATTACATGAGAACACTGAGTCTATAATTGAAGTTACACTGAGTCCAAATGAATAGGAAATCTTATCAAAGTTACACTTCACCGTACATTAATTACACCAATTAAAGCCTAGAAGGGCCAACACTGAAAAAGCACAACATAAAGAATTATGCAACATATGGGAACTAAAACAACTGGTTAAGGCACCCATCCCATCTCAGTCGCAAACACTTGGGCACCTTTCTTTTTCTTTATCACTTAATGCTAGCGTAAAGTCTCGTAAAGGCGCCTTATTTGCTCGGTACTACGTAGGCGAACCCGTACTGCGCCGATAGGTAGGCGTTTAAACCTGACGGGAAACGACCTCTTATCGTCGACCGCTCGTCGAGCTCCCTGCCATGGAAGTCGCTCAACGCGGACGACAAGAAACGGGGGTCATAGCACGTTAATGTAAGAGTACTTACAGAGAACGTTGCTGACGTGGAGAGCGTTCTTCCGACCGCAAGTCTCGGGATATATTCATGTCGTCTCGTGCTGGCTGGTACGCCGGTATCGACGGAAATACTCCTCCTTAAAGTCGCCGCCTGCGGGGCTGCACCGTCGAACACTCCTCGTCTCGGCGTGGAGAACTGTCGACTCGGTGTATCGCTGCCTCCGCCCGGCTGAAGTTCCGTGCGTTGCCGTCCTTGCCTTTCGACGACGAATATCTCTCTTCCCGCAGACCTCGAGCAGGATACTCGACGACCATTCGGTTCTGTCGTCCGGGTCACTCTCCTCTTCCCTTTCCGAACCTCCCGCCAAGAAAGCTTCGCTGCTCCGTGACGAAGCCTCCCTGCGGCACCATTGGTTCGGGCGTGTCGATGGTTGTGACGACACTGTCTGCCCCGCTCCTCCCCCGCCTTCGAACTGGTGAATACTCGCGAGCGGTAATAGCAGGCAGTGTCGCGGGAAATCACGTCGGGGTCGGATTTCCGTGACATCGCTAAATTCCATTTTGCATACATAATAGGGAAGAATTCTGTGGATTTTCTCAGAACATATTTTTTTCGGCTTGGGCCACTTTTGCGCTCAACGCCTCAATTTTGCTTCGAATATATGGAAACTGTTTTGCCATATTCTGCGAGCAGTTCAGCTGATGTGAACCAATTGAGCTATCGCAGTTGGTAGAGGCATCGACCATGATAGTCGAGATTCCTGGTTCGAATCCGGGTCGCGGAATTTTTCCTTCCCTTTTTCAATTGAAAAATCATTACATATGCTTAGAGATGCATCTCCAGTTAATAATTATTATTATTTACTTGTGAGTTCACCAACTTTCTAATAGTTTGGAGTGGAGAAATTCTCGATTTGCGGGCCAGGTTCCGGTCTCCCATTGGGCTTTCAATGTGACAACTTGGTTGTTTTTAAGACACATTGAGACAGCTTGGCTGTCCGTGGTGTCTGCGATAGCTCAATTAGTAGAAGCATCGGCCATGATAGTCGAGATTCCTGGTTCGAATCCGGGTCGCAGAATTTTTCCTTCCATTTTTCAATTGTTTTGAAGTGTTTTGAAAATTTGGATGAACTCCCGGAAAGAGACGTAACAAGAAAGAACACTAAACAACAAGACAAACAGGTCACAGAGATGCCCAATAAGAATCCACAAATAACCTTGCCGGAAGGACAGGGAAAACTGAGACTAAAGGTACCAAGTTGTCTAGAGACAATAAGAAGTAGTTTGCGCAGGAAAACAAAGTGGCAGAGTACGGAGAAACACCTATCTGAAAATCATGTGAAGAAACTTTTTGAATGGGCACAGGAATATATGGATCGTGATGGCCAATATCGTTTTCTCGGATGAATCTTCGTTTTAGTCACGTCGAGCACAATCATCCCCTACAAACAGAATATTGCGCCGTATCGCTAAGCACCCTTTAGAAGTCCCTGTCTAGGAGTGATCTCCAAAGTGGATTTGGTAATTTGCGCATCTTTGCTGGAGTCCTGAAAGCTCTAAATGTGACCCAAGTTAAGAAAAATAGTCTTGTTTGAAAGTTGTACGGAAGGACAAATACAAACTGCGTTTTTCAAGAGGACAACGTACTGAAACATTGTAGTTAGCTGTGCATGTAATGGACGACTGACATGGCTGTCTCAGTCAATTGATGCCAACCCCATCGTAAATAAGTGATGGAAATGATGCATAAGCCGCGCAGGAAACATACCTGGAGTTTGAACAACATGACATTTCGACAGATTTGGAAGTCTTAACTCTAGAGTTTGCTGTCAGTTTAGTAGAAATCATGCCCCGGAGATGTCAAGCCATTATTAGCAACGAGGCGATTGGACCACTTACTGATATGCATGTGCCACACTGTACATCCATAGTTCAATCTAGAGTTTGTCTTCTCATTTACCGGAAATAAACGTATTTAAAGTTATAGCGCCAGTCTTTTCTTAGACAGTCAGTACATTGTAGAATTAACTTTTCCAGCCACAGTGACCATGCCGGACCGCGAAAAATACCTCTACATCTTTATGCTTCCGCCATTGAATTTAATAGTTGGCAGAATGCAGTAGGAAATGAAGCATTCGCCAAGCTTCCGTCAAACAGATCCTGAAGAGAGATTGAACACTCCAAAGCACGTGTTAGAGCAGTTCAATGACAGTGACCTTTGCAAAATTACAACAGTCACTTGATATTGACGTGAACAAACTGTCCTGATAATTATATAGCGATAGGAGCCGACCCTTTTTGTAGTTAATTGCCGAATGCGGTCAGTAAGTTTCTTCGGTCTGCCGCTTCATCCAGCTGCACTTTCACTTCCTCGACGTTCCCATTTTATAATTACATCGTTTACAGTTTATTTCATCACATGCAGCAACGCGGATATTTCACTAACCGATTTTCCTTGATGATAGATGGCATGCGATGAAAAAAATGGCATGAACTGCAAACATTATCTGTCTAACGCACGTCTATGAGTTACCAATCCGCCTATAGTGCTTTTATTTCGTTCGATGACGTTTCAGACTGCGTTAAGAGCCAGAACTATTTATTCAGAATGGTGTCCGGAAAATTTTGGCCATAAAGTGTTTAATTGTAAGTTGTTAATAAAAAGTTTGTTATTCTGTTTTAATTGCTGTGCAACTTACGTGCTTCAAATTTAACACATCTTCCTGAAGGTGTATTATATGGAGACTTTGATCCATATTTTTGATAAGGAAATGGCTGGCAAAGTAAATATGACTTTTTTTAAAGAAATATTAACTGAAGTGAAATGGAATATTTAAAATAAGGAACGCCTCCTAGGTGATAGCTCTAGCAATTTGCGAGATACTGCATTGCACATATAATGTCCACACACTTGCACAAACATTGAACACATTTTTTCATTCCGGCGGCGAAGAATTCTATTGTCATTTGCCGACACCTATTATGCACTGCTGCTTTTACCTCTTCATCACTGTTTGTAATGGTGACTCTTCAAAGGGTCCGTATATTATACAGGGTGTTTCAAAATTACACCACCAAACTTGGCAAAACGTTAGAGGGGATCAATTTGAACATCTTTTGTTAATAACGTTTTATTCTAAAATGATTCTGCAGTCAACTGTAGTCCGTGGATTCAATTAATTAACATGAACGGAAACACAGTTAACCTTTAATATGTTTATTCACGTCATTAAAAAGAACATTAATTAGACAAGTCAGTAATGTCTTATTACCACATAATGTACTCGAAAATCGACCACCTGTTTCAATGCAAGTCTCACATCTTCGTAACATGGAACGGTTGATGCGCTGAAACACTCCAAGCATCTCGTTTACCATCGTTGCAGCAGCCACCACAAGTGCCACAAGATCTTCCTGTGACTCAACAGGAGTTTCATACACCACACTTTTCATATATCCCCAGAGGAAGTAGTCCAGACATGTGAGGTCAGGTGACCTGGGTGGCCAGTTAATAGGACGTCCACCACCGATCCATTTGTTTGGAAATCTTGCATCAAGGTAATCAAGTACTTCCCGGGAGAAATGGGGTGGTGCCCCATCATGCTGGTACCACATGTCTCGGCGAACTCTCAGTGGTATGTCTTCAAGAGTTCTGGTAACACATGCTGAAGAAACATGTTGTACGTACGCCCAGTTAAGGAAGTGGGCATCATGTATGGACCAATCAATTGTTCATGCACAATTCCACACCAAATGTTAATACTGTAGCGCTGTTGATATGCACGAAGAAAACGTGCGTGTGGATTCTCATGGCCCACAGGTGTGCATTGTATGAATTAAACATTCCCTCTCGTGTAAACATGAATTCATCTGTGAATAATACTCGTGATGTGAATGTAGGGTCCGTGTGATTTTGTGCTAAATACCACGTTGCAAACGCTTCACGAAGAGGGTAGTCAGTTATCTTCAATGATTGGACCTTTTGCGGTGGAATGGATACAGCAAATTCTCGTACACAACTCTCCAAATATCAGTGTGGTTCACACCCAGGTTGTGCGCTACTGCACATACAAATTGTTGCAGAATCTCGTCCTATAGCGCTACGTTCCTGTTACGTGGTCGTCCTGCATTGCCCATGTTCCTGGAGAAAGATCCTGTTTCACGAAGTCGCCGATGCAGATGAAGCACACGTCTGGTGGGGTGTCTTTCCTGGTACAGCCTAACTGCAGCTCTCCCATTCCCATTGGCTGCTCCATACACGAAATGCATGTCAGCCAATTCTTCATTTGAGTACGTCTACATGCTGTGCTTGCAATGGTTCCAATTGACAACTAAACTTTACATTTGCTTTCTGTACTAACCATGTGTCTAATTGCATACTACTGTATGGATTTAAAGGAATGAACCATTATTCTGTGGTGAGTAAATTAATGTTTTTCAAAACATTAAGCAATACTGTCTTTTTGCTAATGGGACTCCAAATAAGCAAGATGAAACAGTGGAATCTTTGTACTGTAGCTGAATGCACAGTCATTTTAGAATAAAACGTTATTAACAAAAAATGTTCACATTGATCCCCTCTAACGTTTTGCCAATTTTGGTGGTGTAATTTTGAAACACCTTGTATAACACTGTTTATTATATATTTCACAGCTTGTCAAAAATGACCGCAGTTGTCATCGAATAAAATGTATGCTGTCGTCATATTCAGGGTGATCGAGGTGAACAAGAGACAGGCTAGGGCACTCAAAAGTCACCTGACCATTGGGATCAAGCACAATACATGAAATAATTCTGTATGTGTGTTTGCTTTTATTTATTTCTTGTCAATAAAAATTCTTGTGCATTCTTTATTAATGGGAAGTTTCAAGCAAGCAAGCAGATACCTTAGAACAGTTTTAGTTTCTTTTTCAATGCGGATTGATACCAGCTTGAGAATGCACTCTTCGATTTTACTTCATTGATAGAGGGACCGCACTATTCTTTTCATATTGGTTCTGACAATAGGCTCAATTTTTCACAACAACAAAAAAAAAAAGTCATGGGCTGATAACGATTCAGTGACCACTCAACAGCTGGGGCTAGTATCGCATAAGTCTCTACCTTGTTAACGATTGTTAACGATCCATAGCATTGATTAAGTTATGAGTTAAGACCTTTTCTAAATTGACTCTGCTTCTGTCTATTTTCATATTTTGAAGATACACCCGTACACACCTCTCTGAAGATTGCCATTTTCTCAGCTATTATGTGCATGCGTGAAGTTGAAGATGGCGCCGCTAAGTGTAATCAAAGTCAATGTTTCAGGTTCTTCTTTAAATCAATTTTCACGTCCTATCTCGCAAATTACAATAGCCATTGCTTCGAAGGCAAAGCTTTAAAAAAAACCCTCTAAAACAAACATCACTTACCATAACAGTAACAAAAGCATCCTTCTCATAGAATTCAAAGTTGCTGGTATAGTTCCATGCACGATCGCTGGTAAATCTTTTAGGGTCCAGAAGGTCAGAAAGTTTAATGTCACAAGGATCAATGCTCATGTTCACCTGTTTATAGAATGACTCTTTTTTACGTGTAATTTTTTTGGGATCAGTGCAGATTGTAGTTGTAGGAAAAGTAAAGTTAAATACTTCATCAATTTCTATTACAGTATGAACTGGAAATGAAAAGAAATACTCAACACGATTATAAATCATGAGAAAACAAATTAGACAGCAACACGTTACTCTGAACATCGCTGTAATTTTCTGCACTGATTTGATGTTACAGTCTTTATGCAGTTTCAGTGCACTGTAGGATTTAAGTTCTTTTTTAATTATATTCCGTATGTATTTTGGTACTATATGAGCATTCCTTGTAATTAGGCTCATTTTTTTCATGTAATAAAGCAAATCGACCATCGATAGGATGGATAATCCCAAATGAAGGCCAAAATTTCCACCTATATCAGCGAAGAGGGAGCTTAAGCCGTATTTGTAGTCTTCAATTACAGTTTTTACGTAGCGTTGGTCAACTATTGTTTTCAGCTGGGTAATGTTTTGATTGAAGACTTCAACTAATGGTATATATTGCACCTTTGTGAAAATGCATACTCGATGGCAATTACATTGAAATTTAGGTTGAGTGTTAAAATATATGTCTTTGGCCTTTTCATATTCCTGTACTCCGTCTTCGGATATATTGCAGCTAAGCAAGTTTAATTCTTTGGGTACAAATGGAAATCTGTAAAAAAAATTAATTTATTTTAATATAAGGAGTATAATTGCAAAAACTGTGGGCAAATTGTCCGAATGAGCTAAATAAACAGAAATCAGATGTACCGGGTGATTCAGTCAATTTCTGACCATTTCACTCGAATGACGTGCATTAGGGATAAACAATTGAAAGAATATGAGTGCCATATCGAATTTCTAAATAGTTGGAGTTTGTATTGCTGCAACGGCGCTGCAAGAAAATTGTATTGTTGAAGAATGGCGCCCGCTTTATCAACAGAGCAGAAATGCAAGGTTGTCGAATGATATTCCGAGACAAAATCACCTGTATTCGTGCAAGAAAGTTCCGGAAGAAGTATAAGTGTCGAGACGCACCAGGTAGGCAAGCAATCATGGATTTTGTCAAGCAATTTCGTGCCACTGGATGTGCTAAAGGCAAGAAAAAAGGCGGGAGCAAAGTTCGTGTTCGAGCGGCCAAAGTTGTCGAGAATGTTCGCACAAGGTTGGTCGATTCCTATGCTCCTTACAACATCGTAAACGCTGACCAGGATACTTTTTCCCTCTGATGAGAGGTTTATGGGCGGCTGCTCGACCATAATATCCAAGTGCATGGGTTTCATTACGAAGAGTCTTGATTGAAACCTCCATATGGATGGCTATCTGGAATTTGTTTGCCACGGTATCCATGGCAGGGATCCGCATTTTTTCGCAGCTCCTTCTGCAGTACTCTCGTATCCCAGTCTTGCAGTATTGTGGGTGATTTTCATTCCTGCAATGTCTCTTCTTCCACGTAATGATAAAAAAAGATACAGTTCCTGTCGGGTGTTAGCAATGCATCGTGCATATATCATATCGTTTCTGTTTTTAAATCTCACAGACCAGGTGACAGTGGATATCCAATTTAATTTATTCACTGGAGAGAATGCATTACTTTTGACGGCGTGGTATTAATTTTAAGAAGTAATAATTAGTAGTAAATAATAAATTACCCGCATGTTAGGGCTTTAGCGTACATCTTAAGATAACATTGTTGCGAACATGCTATATAGGTGGATTCGTCTACACACGGCCTCTTAGTTGTATTAAGAAATCTATACTGAGAAAGAAAATATATTATTAAGATTCATGAAACTAAATTATAAGACAAACAGATTTGGGTTGTTTTTTCTCCGTTACTTGTTTGAAGTGAGTGTAAACAGTTGCAATCGAGCCAGTCGTAAGTCTAGCAGCATTCAGTATTTCTGGTGGACGTCCATAATTTTGAATAGTACCCTGTAGAAATATCAAATAACACTCGCAGTATATTAGTATATAAGTCAAGGGCATTGATTAATTAAGTTAAACACATGTGAATTAAGTGACGTTTATGTACAGTGTGTCCCACAACTTACTTACTTTTCAAACCCGCTTATCCGTCAGGGTCGCGGGGGCAGCAGCCCTATGAAGGATCTCCAGCGATCGCGATCTTCCGCCATCAGGCGCATGTCCTCTCTGGTAATATCCAAAAGACTCGAACCCAGATTCTCCATGTAGTCTAGCCACCTGGTTCTAGGCCGACCCGTTGGTCTCTTACTCGCCGGTTTGGAAAATAACAACTGCCTAGGTAGACTAGTTTGCGGCATCCGTATCACGTAGCCATACCAGCGCAACTGAGATCTCTTAATGCGGAGAAGTAGCGGCTCAACACCTAAAGATTCTCTTATTGTGCTGCTGTACAATCTATCTAGTAGGGTAACACCTGCCACACCTCTCAGAAATCTCATTTCGGCCGCTTGAACCCGCGATCGCACTCTTTCGGTCATTATCCAAGCCTCATGACCATAGGTGAGAATGGGGACAAAGATAGATTTGAAGACGAAGAGCTTGGCTTTGTTACCCAGCTCGCGTTTCGTTACGACGGATTGCCACAGTTCACGTCTGACACAGCTTGCTGCACCGATCCGAGCATCCAATTCTTTCTCCTGCCGTCCATCACTCGTGAATGCAATCCCGAGATACTTGAATTTCTCCACCTGTCTCAATGAGTCTCCCCTAACATGGAGAGCGCACTGAGCAGGCTGTCTTGAAAGGACCAGAACCTCGGTTTTAGCCACACTGATCTTCATCCCAGCTTCTTCACATTTGGCTGCAAACCGATCTAGTGCATGCTGAAGGTTCGTGCGAGAAGACCCAAGGAGGACAAGGTCGTCAGCAAAGAGCAACCTCTCCACCAGGCAGTCGCCCACACCAACACGCTCATTGCCTCGGCTGCCCCTGTCTATCCAGTCCATAAAGATAATGAACAAGAGGGGCGACAGTACGCACCCTTGGCGGAGTCCAACACCCACGGTTACAAATCTGATATAGAAACTTCAAAATTAGTTTCAAATTAGTTAAAAACTTTGCCAAAAGGTAGCGCTGCACGCTATACTCCCAGTACGGATTCTGAGAAATAGACTATTATTTTTAGTAAAAATAATCATCCATTACCTTAAATACTTTGGATCCCAATTCCTTAAACCACAAGCTAATCCGCTTTTTCACAAAGATTTTTTTTCATCATGAATACGCATATTTCGACTACCAGGTAGTCATGGTGAATAAAAGTCTTTGTGGAAATGCGGACTTAGTTTGTGTTTTATGGGTATAAACTGTTCTTCATAAGCAACCATTGCAATCGCATCACAACAGAGATGGTGCAAACGAAAAATGAAATTTTCAATCGGTCACTTTCTGCAGTGTGTGAACAGAAATGGATGCACAAACCTTACGATCAACTCTTCAAGCTCGTCCAGTATTGCAAGATTGTTCCGGAAAACACTATCCTCCAATATACCCCACAAACGAAGTCGCAGGAGGTAAGATCGGGTGAGTATAAAGGCCAACCCATGCCTGTTCCAGTAAATGTAGAATATTTCAAAGCAATGACTCTATTCAACGAAGTAATTCACAAGAAGGGCAAAAACCGCTGCGATGTGGTATGGTGGGACCCCATCTTGCATGAACCGCAAGTCGTTCCTCCAATGCGCTCGGTGGCGAAAATTGTTCCAAAAACTTAACGTAATATACACTAGTGTTCGTTTCTCGCAAGAAAAACACACCAATGATGCCTTTGCTGGATACTGCAGCCCAAACAGTAACGTTTGAAGAATGTAGTACTTATGCTTGACACAAATGCGGGTTTTCGTACCCCAAAATTGCCAGATTTGTCTGCTCATGAAACCATTCAAGTGAAAATGGGCCTTATGTGTCAACCATATGCAGCCAACATCAAATCCATCACCATTAATGGTGAGCATATCATTCGTGAAATCTTCTCTGTCGCACAGTTGAATCTGTTATGGTTTGATGAATGTCACGGATAAATTGCTACACGCCGTGGAAGATTTGTGAAAGAAATATTTGGATATATTTATTAAAAATGAAATTCATCGAAGCAATAACAACAAAGAGAAATAGTACCCACCAACACGTGCATATTGAGGATGTAAGCAAGTGAAATAAACAAATTGACTTGCAAAGCCCGCCAGTAATGAACTTATTACGAGGGGCGATTGATAAATAAGGTCTCCATGGCTGTAACTTTTTTTATTTGTTAACCGATTTTCAAAATTCTTTTTGTATCTTATACTCACATTTGTCCTCTCTGTAATGCACTATTCACTTTTCGACATGTCCCCATTCGTTTCCACGCATTGCGCCAACGCGTGACCACTCGGGTGAACCCGTCAGAGAGGAATTTCGGGGTTGTTGTCGACACCAGGATTGAAAGGATAGCACCAGGATAGCACCATGTAAAAAATAATGCTTGAAATGCATTGTAGCAGTAGCATATGCTTAAGAGGCTTGTTTTACTTTTCTGTGTTCATTTCTGTGAGAATAGCACGTATATTCATTGGAGATATAAAAGTTTCTTTAAAAAGATCGAAATGTTTTTGTAAGTGTTTTGTTTATAACACGTAGGATTTTCAACCCAATGCATTGCCATTTTCAGGAAACTTGGCAAACTACAATACAGACAACACCCTGTAATCAGAATAGAAAAATATTAAATATTTGATGAAATATGAGCATTTTTATTAAATAATTTTTAACTGCGCAAGCGCATGCGTTACCAAATTGTCTTTTGCATAATTTATTAGCCATATGTATAGAGCTACTCTTATAGAAAGCCCAAGCAAATATCCTAAAAATTGAGAAAGATATCGCCAATAGAATGAGTTGAATTTCACTTGCTCTCAAAAATAAACAAAACCATAAGGGGCTTTCTCCAAACTCTTATTTTTGGTTCGCAGGGAGTCAAATATTTAATATTTTTCTATTCTGCATGCAGGGAGTTGTCTGCACTGTAGTTTGTCAAGTTTGCTGAAAATGGTATTGCATTGGGTTGAAAATCCTGCGTGTTATAAATAAAAAACTTACAAAAACATTAGAAACCTTTATATGTCCATGAATATACGTGCTATTCTCATACAAATGAACACAGAAAAGTAAAACAAGCCTCTTAAGCATATGCTACAGCTACAATGCATTTCAAGCATTATTTTTTACAGGGTGATTCCAAACATTATTTTTTTGGTTCACTTCTTTGCTGATCCCCTATTTACCTTCGGGAGAAAACCTTCGCTGAAATATATGAGGTGTAACTTCCTTTTTACACCCCTGAAATTTCAGGATAATTCGTCAATATTTTTCTAGATATTCGACAAAAAGTGTAAAATCGAATGTGTCCGATTACTTTCTTCTAATTAGTGTATGACTTCAGTGACAATGCTACGTACAATGCTACCTGTCGGCAAAGTTTTTAATTTATTTTGACACTTCCGGATCAGATTTTTACAGCTTTCGAAATAAATATACTCCTGTTTCCTTCTTTTATCGATCTCCGTTTCCGATATATTTACTCTTAAATCAAGAGTCCTTTGTGACATCCTGTACTTACACTGAAGTCTCATCTAAACGTACAATAATCTACTACACTCTCCTGTCAAAAGTTAATGGATTACAAGATTTTGCTGTTTTGTTTCCGTGAAATGTGATAAAATTCTGCGGACATATACAGCAAGGAAACCTTATTTGTATAACGTATGCAGAAAACAAAGTAGTGCCAGGGTGGCTGAAAAAACTTACTCACTTTGAACAAATGTTAATGATATTTTAACGTATTCATATTGGCATGACGCGGAAATGTTTCCAATCATAAAATATGCAAAGTAGTTTAAATAGTTTTTTGGTCGTTAGAGAGTTTACCTAAGCACAGAAACGGTTCCCATTCATCCTTCGAGACGTTTGTAGTCTTACGTGAGACTCTTTAATTGTTTTTTACTCATTTTATATGTATTGAAGTTGATGTAATTTAAAAAAGGTCATAATGAACTTTACCACCACGTAGGATTGGGCCTTTCCTGTGTTTCGGTTTATATAAGTTATTTCAGTCTTTATAATGCTGCCTTCCAGCATTCTTGAATGGGATACTGAAAGCATATAAAAATATTTTTTAGGTAGAAATATAAATATAAATTTGCATACATATTCTTGTATATAAAATACACACTCAAAGGCCAAAAGTAATGACATGCATATTTAACGCTGCTTTCACCTACACATACGACATGAACTAATCCAAAACTACAAAAAATGGTTGCGCTAATGTATACTTTATCTAAGTTTATCCCAGTAATTGTGATCATAGCAAGGCGACGAGATTTGTCAGAGTTCGAACGTGGCATCATAGTGAGTGCACGACGCATAGAACAAGCCTTGTTGCCCATGGTACCGGCAATACCTTCTTAAATGCATTACTACCCACCAAGGAAAAGTAGTGGCTCTATACGATTGCTCTCCGGCCGCGACCACCATCACCTGTCTATATTTGTTCAGTCTAATCAATAAGCCACACCGCATGAAATCACTTTCATGTGCAATGCAGGCACTTCCAGACCCATAGTTAGCAATAAGTGCAGTGTGCATTAAGATCCATTATCAGTACAAAGGCTACATGGACTCATAAACATGTTACGTGGACCTCGAAAGACTCGAAACAGGTTCTGTCGTTAACGAATCTCGGTGCCAGTTACTACGGGCTGACTGACGGAAGAGTCCGAATATGGCACAAAACCCACGACGCCATAGACTCAACTTGCCATTGTTCAGACTGGTGATGGTTTTTGCCCGTTGGTCGTCTATAGAATTTCTCACTCTACCCTTGACACTATTTTTTGTGTTATACGCAAACTTAACTGTTCGGACCACATGGATTCATGGTACGTATTCATGCACGCAGTAGCTGCCCCTAAAATGGAGCTCACAGAATGGCAGCACCGGTTATCACATGATAACTTTCTCCTATTACAGCCGTTGATTGGTTACGTTTGTCATATAATACTCGAAGCCGATCAGATATGGGCTGCATGATAATGCGAATGAACAGCAGAACCGGTTTACACACCGTAACTGATTCAACAGTGACTCGTTAAAGTGAGAGTGTTCAGAGATGTTGCCACTACGTTGCGCTGCTTGGTGACTATATATGCCCCTTGGTGGGCTTTGTGTACCCCCACAACAATGGGATTTTCTTGCAGGTTAATAGTAATCAGCAGAAGCTTTGCAAAGTTTATTTGAGACGACTTCCAATGACTAGAGTGGCCAGCTCGCTTCCCAGACATTGAATATTTACGGAACGTGTTGCAGAGACCTCTGCGCACCAAAGTTTTGTCACTTACCAGTATTTGGGATCTGTGACTGGCAATACAAAAGGTTTAGCTTAACATCTTCAGTTTATTTACTGCTCTTCGTCGAGCCATAGGGAGTCGTGCTACATGTTACTGAGCAGTTATTCCACCACTTTAGCCCTTTGAATGCATATCTTCATATTAATACTTACATACAAAGGTGTTGCATGTTCCAAATGGAAGTGCGTCTTCCTTCATGGTTATATTTCCCACTGTGATTTTCTTCCCGCTCTATTATTAAAGAGTTAAAACAATTTACATAGTATGCCTGTTTAGTAATGAGATTGATTCTAGTAATGAGCAGGCCTTTGCATAAAGTAACAAAGTTCTTGTTGTGCGTTGACGTCTAATGTGTGTTTTGCAATTTTCATTTGAGAGAAGCTGCAGCGTTAGTGCAACAGTCACTGAAGTAAAAGTGTGTGGAATGTGCGACAATCATTGAAGGTAAGAAAAATTGTACTGGAAAGGAAGATGAAATACGTGTAGTGCCCGTGCAGGAACAAACAAGTCAGGCAACCAAAATGGCTAGGACCGATAGGATTTTAAGGGAATTGAAAATAAAAAGGAAAGCATTTATTTTCTAAAGAAGCCTTTCGTTGTTAAGTTTTGATGAGGTTGCTAAGGAAGCCTCTAGTTGCTAAGGCAAGGCGTACAACTAACGGAAATGTGTAGCTCAAAATGA
>JAHWFO010034936.1:0-17239 GCA_023313115.1 Rhysida immarginata | reverse complement strand
GGACGAAGCAACCTTCACCCGGACAGGAATCGTAAATTCTCACAACCAGCACCATTGGGCAGATGCTAACCCGCATGTTACCAGAGCTCGAGCGCTTCAAGAGCGTTTCTCCGTGAACATTTGGTGTAGAATTGTCGGAAATAACTTAATTGGCCCTTATGTGTTTTCGCCACGATTAACTGGGCGAACGTATCTTTTGTTTCTGCAGAATGCATTGCCAGAATTACTGGAAGATGTTCCTCTTTTGATAAGATCTAACATGATGGCGCTCCAGCACATTTCAGCCATGTTGTGCGAGCACACCTTAATGCTGCATACACGAATCGGTGGATAGGTCGAGGTGGACCGCTAGCCTGGCCTGCAAGATCACCCGACCTTAATCCTTTGGATTTTTTTTGTGGGGTCATGTGAAAACGATCGTCTACAGCACAGAAGTTCCTAACATAATGGATCTGCGACAACGAATTGAAAATGCATGCCAAACCGTTCGTAATGCTGTCGACGAACTCTTTCATGACATCAGACGGTCGCTCATGCAACAAGCCGAAACGTGCGTGCGAGCTGGTGGCGTTTGAACAATTCCTGTAATTTGAAGCCACGGGTTTAGTTGGCTGTATTGCGTTAATAAATCATTACCAGACAAAGTGCTATAGAACATTTTCGTCTTCTCTTGACCTGAAGAATATATCACTAAATTTATTGTACATAATTTTGAAACACCCTGTATTTATAAGTTTATAGTCTCCTTTCCAGGCGCTTATCAGAAGGTTCCACATATGTTGTCTATGCATTGCCGGGATACAACAATTTAGAAATTCCTATTACACTGAGTGGCTAGATTATTATGATCACACTATCAGTACTTCCTTGGGCCAACTTTTGCCTTTAATACAGTGGCGATTTTTCTTGGCATTGACTTCACGAGATCAAAAGGTGATGCGAGGAATCTAACACCATGTACACTTAATGGTGTGGAATCAGCTGCCTGGTGGCTCTTCAACTTCGTTCCACAAATGATCAACGGGTTTGAGATCTGGTGATTGTAGACGCCACTTAAGCAAGGAAATTTCACCCTCATATTCTTGAAACCACTCCTGTACAATACAAGCACCGGGTCATTGTGCTTATTCTTGTTCGAAGAAGTGATCTCCATTGGTATACACCATCAGCATGATAGGATGAAAGTGATCAACAACGATATGCAAGTATGTTGTGCTATTCAGATGTTAGTCCAATAATCCGGCGTTCATGCTGTTTCCGCTAACTGGAAACGTGATTCATCGGACCACAGGACTTTTTTAGCAGTTCTCGACTGTCCAATCCTTGTGTTCCTGAGCGAATTCGAGACCTGTTATCTAGTTGACTACAAGCAGAAAAGGTGTTCGAACAGGCCTTCCATATCCCATACGATTCAGTGTACAGCAAATAGCGCGTTCAGAGATCATTTGGGAGGATCCCTGATTAAGATCTAGAGAAATCTGATGCACTTATGCCCTTTTGTCTTGTACTAGTCTTGCCCGAACTCTGACTAGTCGTTGACGGCCACAACTCGCACGTTCAGACCCAGTTTTTCGGTGGAGAGTCCAATCTTTAGACACTTTAGCAACAGCTGCTCTTGAACATTTACGAGTGCAGCTGTTTTGGCTCCGAGTGCCAACAATCATCCCACGTTCAAAGGATATTAAATCGCATCATTTACGCATAACTTCAGAAACAAATGTCATGGTATCCCTATCGGCTCAGGGTTTGCGTGATCGCCTTTGATGCCCGAGGACGCGTGTTCGACCCCGGCCGAGGACGACGAGGATTTTTTCAGGGGGAATATCCTGAGATCACGCACTTCCTTCGGCAGGGAAGTAGAGCCGTTGGTCCCGTGTAGTCGTTTGCCGGTTGCACGTTAAAGAACCTTGGCGAGGCAAAATTTGCGGCCCCTATAATGCCGTCCTGAAATGACCATAGCAGTTGAAAAGGACGTTAATACCAAACAAACCAAACCAACCATGGTATCCCTTGTTATAGAAGACTAGCAAAGGTACCCGGCGTTGCCCGGGATAATTCCACTTGGATGTAAACAGAACAATCTCAAAAAATAAAATTAAATTTTGTAATATCTTAAAAATAAACACATGAAAATGCTTAGAATTATTACAGTAAAAATTCTTAATGAAAATTCGAAAAAAATCTTTTTAAAGACTCACAATGGCTGGACCTCTCCAATAATTTCTTACTCACGTAATCTTATCTCAGATGTATACTTAGTGTTGTTGCAATTTCCACTCTTCTCTCGATGTGTTGAAGCAAAACTTGGCCATTCATCACTTTGTGCAGTCTAGCAGTCGCCGATTCTTCTATTTACTTGCTTCCCATTTGCTCAATACATCACGGAGCTAAAGGAGTGCTTCCTCTCTCGTCTTTCCACTCTTTCTCAATAGTCTGCTAACACTCCATTATCTCCAGTTACTGAACATTTTTAAAGATTTTCAAGAAATTGTTAAGTACTAAGAACTCTCTTTTGTAAGAAAAGCCTGAATAACAGGAATTCTATGCATTGTTACAAATTGAAACTTATCCATATTACATCATCATTTTATGTTCTTTGTTATAATTCTTGGAAATATTGCTTTAACATTACATCAACATTCTGTGCTCATTGTTATTGGTGAATTGCGCGTTGATACCATTGTTGATGCGAACACAATGGGCCTATTGTTGCACAAACTTTGCCTTGCATTGTTGGTCATGAGATATATATTGTTGGTTCATGCAGTGTGTTTGTGAATTGCGTGCTGATACCATTGTTGATACCTATTGTTGTACAAGCTTTGCCTTGCATTGTTGGTCATGAGATTTTTCTCATTAATATGCTTTGCCATAACCATGAATATCGATTTTTTATCGATATTTATTATTTTTCCGAAATCTGAGGTAGACAGTGACCTTCCTCATGCTTTGAAGGTCATGTATGCGAAATTTTATCAAAAGATCGGAATAAAACTCTAGATTTGTATAAAAAACATACAAACAGACCCACCCACCCACAAACATCCTTCTTTATATCGATGAGTTCCTAGGGCATGTTGCGCCAGTCCTCCCGCAGCGCCTTTTTAAGCCCGACTAAAGTCTCTACGGTACCACTTCGTCTGCTTAAGGTAACCGCAGGCGAAGAAATCCATCGGGGCCGCATCCGGAAACTGTAGTATCTACTTTTCCGGAGATATCTATGTAAAATTCTGGCTATCCAGAATCTGTCGCGTGTTCCGTGCTACGTGGGATAGTGGTGAATCCTAATGAAGGATCGCGACCCCATTGGGGTATAATCGAGGGGCATCCTTGATCACAAATGATTTGATTATCTTCTGGAGGTAATATTCGGAGTTTATTTGGGTCCGCGTTCGATGAACCGCATTGCTGTCTTGCCGTTGTAGCAAATACCTCCTCATACCATAACACCCTTTGAATGTGTCGCTTTCCTGATGACGGTGTTAAGGAAAACCGGCACACCTTTGGTACACTCGTCGTTGATCTCCGCAACCGGGTCTAGCAGAGGACCCGGCGTTGCCCGGGATAATTACGCTTGTAGGTGAGCAGAATAACCTCAAAATGCTAAATTAAACCTCAAATTGCTTAAATATTAACTCAATCACCACAATATAGAGCGAAGGGACTTTCCATTCTAAGGAATAAACTTAAAATTTGAAGATGATCGAATTTGATTCACTGGAACCCGTTTTAATGTTTTCAAAAACGATTCCAAATTTTGGAAAGATGCTTCAAATAATAAAAATATACGACACTCTAAGATATTCCATTTATGTGGATTAATGGTTTCTTTTATTCCTTTGTTGTTAAGTTTCAAGTAGTTTATGTGACAAGGACTAGTTTAGCCTTTCGGTACTTGGTTATGGCATTCCTTAATGGTTTATTAACGATGCCTTAAGGCTGTAAAAGGGACTGTCAATTTACTGATAAAATAACTGACAGCGCATGCACAATCTTGATTGCCTTCACAAACACGAGGCGCTCAGACGCACAGACAATTGATGATAGGTGCAATGATTTTTATGACTAAGTTCTTGAAAACTGCAAAATATGCCGTCATAGAGCATAATTCGCGTTTTCAGTTTGCTCTTCCTACTACTCTGCACTTTTATTTATTTATTTATTTATTGCAAGCAACAAGCTAGAAATGCCTAATGACAGCTTACAAGAAAACAAATATAAGAACAAAAATTGAACAAATATTTAAACAAAAAATTTTCAATAAGCATGAGTAATATCAAAAAGAGTTTACATGTTCATAAATTATAACTTTAAATTCATTATTGCCTAATTTACATAATCGATTGAAAGAGAGATTGCTTGTAATATATTTCTTAGTCAGTGGTAAATAAAATATATCAGTGTTCTTGAGTTTAGTTTGGGAATGCATAGTTTTATGAACTCGAGAAATCTAACAGAATAGGTTATATGATTATACAACCTGTGACAATAAAGTTCGGTGAATGACGTCAAACTGCTAATGGTCGTAAGAGTGCACCATCGTCGTATCCTGCCCCAGACTAGTCGAGACATGTTTAAACAAATTTGAGAGAATCAGCGCTGCGAGTGTGTTTATTGTGTTTAAACAGGACATTGAAGAGAGAAGGCGTAGTACGCGCGGTCGAAACCCAAAATGGATCAGCGAACGAAAGAGACTCATGAAATGATGACAACAGTTTACAAAGAAAGTGCTATTACTTTGAAGTGTGTTTATGAGTGGTTTAAACGGTTCCGAGGAGGCTGGAACACCGTAGAAGACGCCCCCCGAAGTGGCCAGACATCCAACGTAATGTTACGACCCAACTGAAGGCTATCCCTAAAAACGACTACGCCAGGAGTTTCCAGGACTTGTCCAGGCGTTACCATCGACGGGGATTACTTTGAAGGATAGTAACTGCTGTTTCATGTAAGCGAGCAATCCACTCTCAATATGCCATCATTTACCGAACTTTATTGTCACAGGTTGTATAATTTGAATAAGCAGCAGGCGTCGAGATAAATACGTCTGTTAAGTAACGTTTCACAACGAAATATAAGGTAAGAGTTTGTAGCATATAAATTTTCATTAAAAAATTTATGATTTGATAAGTGAAGAAGGGAGCGTAGCAAATCAGTTTGAACTTTCTCAAGCCGCCGCTGTAACGTAACATTGTACGGAGACCAGATGGTCGAAGCATACTCTAAGCCGGGTCTTACGAGAGAGTTGAATAAGAAAATAGAAAATTCTGTGCTATTGAAACGTGTGAAGTTGCGAACAATGAAATAAGAGATTCTATAGGCTTTAGAGATAATGTGGTTTATACAAGGTGTTTCAAAATTATGTACAATAAATTTAGTGACATATTCTTCAGGTCAAAAGAAGACGAAAATGTTCTATAGCACTTTGTCTGGAAACGATTTGTTTGCGAGTAATCCAATATGATAGAGTAGGGAAGCACGGTAGTTAGCGGACGATATTTTAGCAGTTCCAGCGCTTCGACCCAACACTAGGTTGAGTGGTTTGTTGCATTTAAACCTACTTTAGGGTTGTTCCATTAGTTGTGTACGGTTGTTTCCATTACTGTACATCCACTAGGAATATCAATTTCAGAACGTTTGTGTGCTTTGACATACGCATTACGATTTACGTAAAAAAAAGTCATGTACACGTATTCCACTGCAGAATACACTGACATGAAACCTAATGTTTGGTCTTGTGGAAGCAAGAAGACTCTACCAAGAACGCTTTCTGAATAGACGTTTGCCAAATAACCGAACATTTGTATCTGTCGACAGACATTTGAGGGAGCGTGGTTCCTTTGGGCGTCAAACAGGACAAGGGCGGCCTGTAGCACATAGTCTGAACCCAACGGACTATCCACACCGACAACGATTTTGCCAATGGATACAACGTCGTCATGCTGCAGACCCTAGATGTCTCAGCCAGATACTTTTCACGGACGAAGCAACCTTCACCCGGACAAGAATCGTAAATTCTCACAAGCAGCACCATTGGGCAGATGCTAACCCGCATGTTACCAGAGCTCGAGCGCATCAAGAGCGTTTCTCCGTGAACATTTGGTGTGGAATTGTCGTAAATAACTTAATATGCCTTTATGTGTTGCCGCCACGATTGACTGGGCGAACGTATCTTTTGTTTCTGCAGAATGCATTGCCAGAATTACTGGAAGATGTTCCTCTTTTGATAAGAACTAACATGTGGTTCATGCATGATGGCGCTCCAGCACATCTTAATGCTGCATACACGAATCGGTGGATAGGTCGAGGACCGGTAGGTCACCAGACTTTAATCCCTTGAACTTTTTTCTGTGGGGTCATGTGAAAACGATCGTCTACAGCACATAAGTTCCTAACATTATGGATCTGCGACAACGAATTGAAAATGCATGCCAAACAATTCGTAATGCTGGCGACGAACTCTTCCATGACATCAGACGGTCGCTGATGCAAGAATATGTCACTAAAATTATTGTACATAATTTTGGTCGGTGAAAGACAGGTTGTACTTGAAAAAGACCCCTAGATCCTTTGTGGAGGTTTGTTCCTCAAGAGAAGAACCATTAAGGGTGTAAGCGCCACTTTTCATTAGTGTACATTTTATTTTCGATACACCAAGAACTAACAGAGTAATGGCATAAAAATTCGTTTTTTACCATTACCTAAACTTTTGAGACAGTAGATAGATTCTCCATTTTTTTTAAATTTTCTTTAAAATAATGAGCTAGGCCAATGCTTTTGCATTGCTTCCAAAAGAAGGAAACAAATTCCTCATCTTCCATAATGTCAAAGGTTATTAAAACCTAAGAATTTCAATAAATTTTATCTTAAAAAGCCTAAATATATTGCCTCCATTATGCACCTTACCTCTTCCTGGCTTAATTTATTATTCCATTTGTTGCAATGACTAACTGCCTGCATTATTCAAAACTTTCATTTGTAAATGAATTAAAAAACGCTCTTATAATAAAAACCTTTCTGAATCCCTAGATTCAAGGGGAAAAAAAGAGAGATTAATTTAAAATATGATTTCAATGGAACTTTTTTCTCACTTACTCTTTTCCAAATGAATATTATATTTTTTTGTTTTTCGAGGGCCTTTAATTATGTAAAACGAAAAGAGAAACGTGAATAAATTAGAGAGTTAATTACGGAGATTAAGTTTCAACGCTTTTCATTTTCCACTTGGAAATGCACTCTAGCTTCATTATTCATAAGCATTGTACCGGAAAATAAATTTTTCTTCTTTATTTAATTTAAAAAAAAAAATATCATCGCAGCACAACTCATTTATTAAAATTTTTAAAATAATCAACATTTCAGGAAGACGTAAAACAAATGGTAAAACATATATTAAAGGAGACTACTTTCCAAAATATTCTACTCCGACTTCAAATTATAAATTATAAATCTCATTTGGACAAAGGAACAGAACTTGGAAGAAGCAATGAACGAAAAAAAGCATAAAAATTTCCTCCAACTCAACTGACCTCCTCCAGTTCAATAATTCAGAAGAAAGAAACTTTCCTGAAGAGAGAGCAACTGTACTAAGACTATGCCAAAATTCTCAAGTTACTTCCTCAGAGAAAGAAAGACCTGAAGTCTTATAAAACACTTTTGAGAACTTCTTACACCCAATGTCACGGCTATTCGCAACGTCTATTGATTTGATCTCCAGCAACAACGCTAAACAAGAAATTTCCAGTTATTGACTACAAATTTCAAAATAGACAGCCAAGTTCATTTTAACATGAAAAGTATAACTTTTATAAATTCTATGAACTGAATGAAGGATGTACACTGAGTTAGCAAAATTGATTAATCAGAAATGGCACGTCGTCGCGAGTTGACGTCTTTTGAACGGGGTATGATAGTAGGTGCCCGACGCATGGGATGTTCCATTTCGGCAGTGGTACAGGAATTTGGCTTTCCCCGCTCAACTGTCTCCAGGGTGTATCGGGAATGGCTGGATGAAGGCATCACAGTCCACAACAGCCACCATACCGGGCGTCCAGCTGCCCTGAATGATCGTGACCGGCGACACCTGGGACGAATGATTCAGAGAGACAGGAGCGCAACAGTACAGCAAATCACAGACCAGTTCAATACTGGCCGCACTAGAAACGTCTCTCGGTGGACAATCCGTCGGAATCTGCATGCCCTCGGGTTTGGCAGCCGTCGCTCTACACGGGTGCCAATGCTTACCCAGCGTCATCGGACACTCCGGCGTGCATTTGCCACCAGCCATCTTGGCTGGACTCTGCAACAGTGGCGTCACGTCATATGGTCAGGTGAGTCACGATATCAACTGTACCACGCTGATGGGAGGCACCGTGTGTGGCGCAGACCTCACGAAACGATGGATCCCGCATGCCAACAGGTGGTGGGGCGTCAGTGATGGTCTGGGATGCATTTTTCTGGTTTGGAATGGGCCCTCTGGTTATCCTGGACCAAACGTTGAATGGTCCACGGTATCGTCAACTCATCGGAGACCATCTGCACCCGTTTTTGACATTTCAACACTCTGACGACGTAGCAGTCTTTCAAGATAACAATGCTCCACCACATCGCTCCAATGTCGTCCGCGAATGGTTCGAGGAGCATGCAGGAGAGGTCCAACGACTGAGCTGGCCAGCCCGGAGCCCTGACATGAATCCCATCGATCATATCTGGTATGCTGTTGGAGTCAGGCTCTGGGCACTGGATCATCCGCCCACGAACGGGCAGCAACTATCTTCGGTTCTGCAGACTATCTGGAGTCAACTGCCTCCAGACGTGTACCAGGGACTTGCAGACTCACTACCACGTCGTATTGCTCCACAGGGCCAGAGGTGGCCCGACCAGATATTAAGTAACTATCCCATGAGTTTTGCTAACTCAGTGTACAACTCCCTAGTAAAAGTATTCGACCACTTGCATGATAACAAAACATTTAGACAAACTAGAATTTTATTTAAGAAATGGTTACAAAAATGAAATAAGCAGAACTGTTTGTCATATAGTACACTGAGTGAGCATATTATTATGACCACCCTGTCAGTATCTCGTTGGGCCACATTTTGCCTTTAATACTGCGGTGATTCTTCGTGGCATATATTCCAGGAGATGCTGGAAGGTGGTGGGAGGAATCTAACACCATACCTTATGGATAGCTCTTCTAGTTGTGCTAGATTTGAAGGTGGTGGATCCAGCCGTCTGATGATTCGTTCGACTTCGTCCCACAAATGCTCAATTGGAATGAGATCTGGGGATTGTGGGGGCCACCGAAGTAAGGTAAAGTTTCCCTCATGTTCCTGGAACCACTCCTGCACAATACGAGCTCTGTGGCATGGCGCATAGTTTTGCTGGAAGTAGCCATCTCCATTTCCCAGACCATAACACTACCCGCACCGGCTTGAAGGGTTGTACTCATGCATGCGGGGTCCATGCTTTCGTGCTGTTTCTGCCAGATTCTCACGCGACCGTCTGCATGATGTAACTAGAATCGTGACTCGTCAGAACACATAATTTGTTTCCACTGCTCGATAATCCCGTCCTTGTGCTCCTGAGCGAATAAGAGTCGTTTCCGCTTGTTGGCTGCAGACAGAAAAGGTGTGCGGATAGGTCTTCGGCTTCCGTATCCCATGCGATGCCGTGTGCGGCGGACAGTACATTCAGAGACCGTTTTGGAGGACCCCTGATTAAGGTCAGCAGTGATTTGATGCACAGTTGCCCTTCTGTTATCCTTTACCAGTCATGCGGGCGGCCACAACGCGAACATTCAGACCCCGTCTTCCGGCTAACCGTCCAGTCTTTAAATACTTTAAATGCTGTTTCGCTGATATTCGCTCCATACCCCCGGACCCCCCGCGTAGGGCCGCATAACACTTAAGAACGGGCCTGTTTCATCAAGATCGGAAGAAAACTGTAGATTTGTATAAAAAACAAACAAACAAACCCACAAACAAGCCTACAAACATCCTTCTTTATATATATAGATAAGTGGAAATCTAATTACTGTAAATTTTCCTCCTTTCAAAGATAATGACCACTGTTTATTTTGGTTTATCAAATCTTAAATACTGTATAGAATTTTTGAATCAACTGAAATGCTAGTAGACATGGAATATAAAATTTTATTTAATTTCTGAGCACTTATTATCACACTTTAAAGTTCTTGACCAATTACACCATCCTAGTGTCCTTGTCTTCTCTCAAAAATAAATTTCAGTGTGGTGTAGACCTTAATCGGAATCTACACACTGGATATCACAAACGCCATTAACCTGAACAGAGTACCTAAAAATATGGACGCTAATTGCATCTTTATCTAAGGTAGCAAGACGATAGCCTGAGTCAAGAATGGATACAATGCAAAGGTGGCAAATGTGCGGTTATAGCGATTGTGCCGAAACGGAAGGATATTAGGATATCTGTGGTTTCTGCCATTAAACAAGAATATAACTCGAAAACGATTTTCAAATATGCTGAAAAGAAGAATATAAGAATTTGTTGTAGTTGAATATTACAGTAATATTTTTAAATATAGCAATGGCAAAAACTGCATGTAAGTTTACGTATTCGATTGCAGCATTACACGATTCTTTCCAAACACGCGCGAAATAAGAAATGAAATGCTCGCACGTCTAAATGTTTTAAACTACTGGGACAATGTTCTTTCCGCTGCTAGATCAAAGTTACCATAAACGTCAATAGAGAAAAATCATTGTTTCAAAGCATTTTCGGGAATAATCTTTTAAGCATTCCAAGGAGCTTTAGCTGTGACGCAGATGTATTTTTAAATTTGAATATTTCACTTTTACTTGCACTTGGTTTAAATAAGGTGGGTCCCATAAAGATAAGGCCATCTCAAGAATTGCTTGTTTAATGAAAACAGCAACAGTTTGTATTAAATATATTATTTTATTCAAATCCTGCAAACATTGTTAAGACAACAAAAAAAAACTTTAGCCATACATTACAACAATGGAGAAAAAAATTAAAATGAAATTTGCACAGTAAATTTGTATCCCATAAGGTTAAGGCCACTTACAATTAATGCCAACAAAATGTTTTCTACCACATTCCCTTTGGCATAGGAAACAACTTCAGTATCCTATGGGGCCACCATTGTTCTTAATGACCTTAAAAATACGTTGTGGCATTGTTTGTGCAAGCTTCGCACAAGTTTCAATAGTGATATTGTGACATGTGATGTCAGTGTTTAATTTTATTATTTTTCTTTGTGGTTGCCATTATTTTTCATAATTTTTTTTTTGTAAGTAATCTAAAGTTTTTTATATTTTACAATGAATATTTTTTTTTTTGTTGCCGTGTTTTTAATAATAATATACATTTTTTTTAACGATCTTTTAAAATTGATCGGCAACAATAAGTTTCCTTTTTGGGTTAGCATTGTTGGGTGAGAGGGAATTCCCAGAATCTCAGTGATGCTGGCTCAATAGGAATGTTGATTGTTACGTTTAAATAGTTTTTTTAATTGGAATAAAAAAAATATTTTGTAAATAAGGAAAGAGAGAGAAATAACCTCTGCCATGAAGAAAGAAGTCAAGCTCAGTAATATTTTCCGAAAAAGCAGTAAACAGTATAAAGACTACTGGAACCAGACTTTTGTTGTCAAGAGCGACATGGATCGTTTAAAGAACGGTAACGATGTTTAGGCCGATGTTCGATAGTAGCCAAGATCCATCTTCCCCTACGTGTGTTATAGTGAAGCGGCAATAACCAACTATCATCAGAGTGGGGCGTTAGGAAGAGAAGATTGGTGAGTGTCGTAATAGTTAATGCTTGACGGGACCCTGGGAACGTTGACGAACATTATAAATTCATATATTCGAACAATTGAACTGGCGAATATGGCCCAATTGGAAGAATCTAGACGCTAGGCTGAGGAATTAGACATTAAATATGAACTCAGTTTTACATGAACTGAAGGGATATATTCCTTATGGAATCCCATTTGTGTTTGAAAACTTAATTATTCTGTACTAATTAGAAATATATGTCTGAGTGTAAGGTGGCACAAGGGATCCGCTGTTGATAATAAGGTTGGAAATGGTATAGATGATATTGTTTGGCATTTTTAGCACTGGTCCAAGAAAAGAGTAGAAATAATAGGAATAGCGATTGTTGGTCTTACTTGACAGGAAGGGTTAATGTGGCCTCCCTTCTAATTGTTAAAAAAAAAAGGTGCACTCGACGTGTTCATGTACGTCAAAAGTCCGGGATATGTCAAAGAGGACACAATCTCATTCCATTAATAGGCCCTGAGGTACCAGTGTTATGCATACACTAGTAATAACGATATCATCTATTTTACGAGCGACCCTTGCAAAGCCACAGGCAGATCAGTAGTGAAGGTGCACTGCCAAGGGGACGAGGACTGTATTAAGTATAGGTTACAGATTAATTTAGCAGGGGCCCCTAATAAATATAATGTCTGTTTTGTTAGTAGTAATATGGTAATGAATAAATAATGGCAACATAACTCTTGATGGAATTGGTATTTATTTCAAAATGTGTCGCGGCTAAATCCGCAACAGGTCCCAAGAACCCGTGATCGTGTCAAGGTGAGTGAGAAGGTTACATTTTGGAAACCCCATTATAATAGAACTTCCCCACCCCCCTTTGACACGTCACAATATCCTCCCACTTCTGAATGATGGCTTGCTTCAAATCATTTGTTGTTGAATATTGTCGCCCACCTTCATAAAGAGCTCTAGCCAGCATTCCCCACATGTTTTCCATTGGATTTACTCTGGAGACATGGCAGGCCAATCCATCACAGGCACCCCATTTGCCAGAAACCATTCAAATGTAGTTTTTGCATTGTGGACAGGGGCATTATCCTGCTGGGAAAAATTTATTCTGTCCGAGGTTGAATCCATAAATGGCAGGAGAAAATCAGCCAGCAATTTCTGGTAGTCAACTGCTTTCATTCCTCCATTGACTAAAGCAATACGTGTTTTACCAAAACTGGTAAATCCAGCCCATACCATCACGGAGCCACCTCCTTGTTGTCATTTGGAAAATATGGCTTTTTCCTTACGCAAATCTTGCCAATGGTATTGCCAACCATCAGGGCCATCCAGGTTGAATTTTTTCTCATCACTGAAAATTACACCATTCCAGACTCCAGTCCAACTCATGCGCTCCTGTGCCCACTGTAAACGTTTCACCTTGTGATGAATTTTCAGCGATGGTGCAGCCTTTCGTTTTGTGAATTTCAAGTAGTCACATGAATGTACTACCCTGCCAACTGTAGATTTCGATACTGCTACATTATCCAATGCAGCTATTTTGCGAAAAGAAGTTGAGTTCTGTATTACCTCACGTACAATTAGACGCTTTGCACGTTGTGTAACCTTTGAAGGGCGACCTGATGATTTCTTTGTGCCAGAATCTTTATCAAGCTTGAGGAAATTAGAGATTACACATTTAGATCTTCCAGATTTTTGGCTGATTTTACGAATTGAGTTACCCTCAGAGTGTAGTGTACGAATTGTACCTTTCTCAAGATCTGTTAAAGGTTTACCTTTTCCCATTTGCTGGATATTTCTTTTAAATCTACAGATGGTTTTTCAAATAGTGCGCCATTTGCAATCAGATTATTGTTTCACCCGTTGGCATTAATTGTAAGTGGCCTTAACTTTATGGGATAGAAATTTACTGTGCAAATTTCATTTTAATTTTTTTCTACATTGTTGTAATATATGGCTAAAGTTTTTTCTTTTTGTTGTCTTAACAATGTTTGCAGGATTTGAATAAAATACTATATTTAATACAAACTGTTGTTGTTTTCATTAAACAAGCAATTCTTGAGGTGGCCTTATCTTTATGGGACGCACCCTTACACAGTGGAAATACCTTTGATTCTATCCATATTCACATCATTTTTAAATATAGGCCTAACTTTAATTAGCCATTTTTAACAATAGGCCTAACATTATTTAGTCTTTTTAACTGTAGGCCTAACATTATTTAGTCTTTTTAACTGTAGGCCTAACATTATTTAGTCAATTTTAACTGTAGGCCTAACATTAATTAGCCATTTTTTACAATAGGCCTAACATTAATTAGCCATTTTTAACTATAGGCCTAACATTATTTAGTCATTTTAACTATAGGCCTAACATTAATTAGCCATTTTTAAGAATAGTCCTAACATTAATTAGTCATTTTTAACTACACGCTTAACATTAATTAGCCATTTTAGCAATAGGCCTAACATTAGTTAGCCATTTTTATCAATCGCCTTAACATTAATTAGCGACATTTAATAATAGGCCTAACAGCACTGAATTTTAAAACGAAATGAGCACGTGCATCGACAAGGTTTCATAACGGGCACGTGCTCCAAGCTGCCACCAACAATGCTTAAATGATAAACAAAAAATAACACTGTATTCACTTATGACTCTTCAGTAGGAATCGATTGATATTCTTAACATTAGTGCACGTGCTTGAAGGGGTCCACGAAAGCTCATCAAAAGTGGATATATCGCAGTCAAGTTCTTCCATTTTCACGTTTCCGTGCAAACGATGGCCGGCCATATAAATAAAGGTACTGATTAAGCTTGTATTCTTATATACAGCTTTAGCTAAAGCTCGTAATAAGGGGTCATTGAAGTGCTTTTTGAGGGTCATTTTCTTGAAAAGAATGTCATATTCGTCTTGTGCTCGTCATTCGCGTTCGAATGATATATTACATGCCTTATATTGCCAATAAAAATATATAATGGGGGGGGGGTTAGGTCGCAATAGTCACGCTAGACCGATTTCAATCACAAACTAATCAGGTGAGCTCAGGAAGTGTCTCTATCGAAGAGCGAAAGCAGAATTTGAAAAAGTTAAAGCGTTCTCGAGTAATCGCCGGACATACAGACGGACAGACGGACAAACAGACAGACATACAGACACACAAACAGAGCGAAACCAATATATGCTTTTCAGCATACAACCTGTGACAATAAAGTTCGGTGAATGATGGCATATTGAGAGTGGATTGCTCGCTTACATGAAACAGCAGTTACTATCCTTCAAAGTAATCCCCGTCGATGGTAATGCACTTCTGGGAACGCCTGTACATGTCCTGGAAACTCGTTTTTAAGGATAGCCTTCAGTTGAGTCGTAACATTACGTTGGATGTCTGGCCACTTCGGGGGGCGTTTTCTACGGTGTTCCGGCCTCCTCTGAACCGTTTAAACCACTCATAAACACACTTCAAAGTAATAGCACTTTCTTTGTAATCTGTTGTCATCATTTCATGAGTCTCTTTTGTTCGCTGATCCATTTTGGGTTTCGACCGCGCGTACTACGCCTTCTCTCTTCTATGTCCTGTTTAAGCACAATAAACACACTCGTAGCGCTGATTCTCTCAAATTTGTTTAAACATGTCTCGACCTGTCTGGGGCAGGATACGACGATGGTGCACTCTTACGACCGTTAGCAATTTGACGTCATTCACCGAACTTTATTGTCACAGGTTGTATATTAAAATAATGCAAACGCGGAGTAATTTTGATTTCTGCAAGAAATAAACTTCAATTATTTTGATTTGTTAATTTTTAGTCTTTTATAGTAGATATAGCATTATGTTTATTTTATTCAGAGAAAACTACTCTAAGTTCCATTGTTAGATAATAATAGATATTTCATCTCATGCCGCTGACGCACTAATAATATCTACACGTGACCTCATCTGACCTGTTTGAACTGACCATAAAAAGCACATGATTATTTGTTTGAGCTTCTTATTTACATGCTTTACAAAAATGCAATCTCATGACATCATATTGTCACGCTATTTGCTCTATAGAATCTGGTTTTAGGATAGCTTATAAATTTTTTATTACTAAAAAATAAAAGGGGGGAGGTCACATTACCACCTTTTTTCTCTAAAAAGCAGATCCTATATTAGAAAAATATATATAAAACTGTACCACAGAGATCACTTGAATGTACGGCTATTTTATTTTCCAACGTATTCTAGTGGCAGGTTAAATTTCTCCAAGGGTTTCAAAAGAAATAAGCGTTTGCTTCATTTCTATCTTATTTTCTGTACACAGTTTCGGGGAGAAAGGGGAAAAACGATAAAGAAGACTGCCTTTTATTGTCCTCTGTAGGCAAATTCCGCTTAAGCTCTAGCCCCATAAAAATACGCGCAAGAAAGAAATTTATTGAGAGTAAGCGAAAAAAAATCATTAATCCCAATTGGTAGCATGATGTCGAGGCGAGAAAGGGGCGATTTGAATAAGCAGCCATAATTCAATGAAATTCGTTGAATGTAATTTGTTATAAAAAGTTATGTGTTCTATACGACTTTATGTAATACTATTGAGCTGTAGATGAGCAATTATCAGACCTACAACTATGAAATACACAAAGCGGATTGTTTATTCGAATATCATGCTTGATTTAAAAAAATCAAAAAATATATTAAACACAACTTAAAATAAAAAGGTCAAAATAATCAAAGAGTGTGTCAAAATATTGTGGACACAAAAAAAACAAAAATCATAATACTGTGGACAATGCTATTTTAGCTGAACAATGCACACTCAGTATTTAGTGGCATCTCCATGTGCCTTAAGAAGTAAAATTATTCTTCGTGGCATGGAAGATATCAGCTTGTTGCATTTTTCTGCTGTTATTTTATTCCATGCATCCTGCACCTGAATTCTTAATTCATCCATTGTTGTTAGTCCAGCTTTCTTTATTTCACTTTTCAAATTTCCCCAAATATTCTCTACAGGGTGTTTCAAAATTATGTACAACAAATTTAATGACATATTCTTCAGGTCAAAAGAAGACGAAAATGTTGTATAGCACTTTGTCTGGAAACGATTTGTTTGCGAGTAATCCAATATGATAGAGTAGGGAAGCACGGTAGTTACCGGACGATATTTTAGCAGTTCCAGCGTTTCGACCCAACACTAGGTTGAGTGGTTTGTTCCATTTAAACCTACTTTAGGGTTGTTCCATTAGTTGTGTACGGTTGTTTCCATTACTGTACATCCACTAGGAATAGCAATTTCAGAACGTTTGCGTGCTTTGACATACGCATTACGATTTACGTAAAAAAAAGTCATGTACACGTATTCCAGTGCAGAATACACTGACATGCACCTAATGTATGTTCTTGCGGACAGAAATGATGTGGAAGCAAGAAGACTCTACCAAGAACGCTTTCCGAATAGACGTT